>JAOSBK010034456.1:0-24856 GCA_027568895.1 Erythroxylum shatona | reverse complement strand
TTTAAATGATTGAATTGATTTTTGCTCCCTTCATGAAACTTGTAGGTCATCTTGTTATCTTTCCAACGAGGTAAAATATGATATTTTTAGACTTGTGTGCTAAAAGATATGAATTTTCAAACTTTTAACATTGTGTAAGAGAATTTGAGTTTTGGGCTGAAACTTTGAAGCAACTTTTGACCCCCTAAATGGCCAAATTAGTTTTTAAATCCTTCTAGAAAGTTGTAGAGCTTTCTTTTATCTTTCTTTTGACCCTAAATTTATGAAATTTCGATTTCGGGGTGAAAAGTTATAAATTTGCAAAGTTAGAAGGCTATTTCAGTAAAAAAAAAATAAATGTATTAAATGTTCCTCGCACTCAGCAGAGTGCGACACTGTTTGTAACAATTTTAATTTTATTATTTTTTTTAAATTTACTGATTTTTCAAAAATGATAAATAATACTCTTTTTCTTATTTTCTTTGTCTCTCCTCCGTTTGACCTCCGATTTTCACGATTCTCGAAGAATTAGTTTTCTGAAAAAAATTTCTACCCCTTTTTGGTAAAATTGAGAGTTTCGGGTTTTAGTCGGAAATTACGGATAAGATTAAAGCGAGTCAATTATGTGACGGTTTTGGATATAAATCCGTTTTTGGGCGATTTTGTGATCTATAGAGATCCGATTGAGGCGATTTCTGATTCTATTTAACCTAGAGATATGAAATTTCATTTTAGCTTAGGAATCGGATTTGATTGTGGGCCCTAAGCAGATCAATTTTTGTTGGAGAAAAATTAGGGTAAAATTATCAAGATTTATTTAGATGACATTAAAATAAGTTCGATTTGAGGTCCCTTTTGTAGTGAGGAATTCCTCCCTTGTGAGATGCGCGTCCAGACGTCAAGTAGGACGTCAGGCCCGCGACTTACCGGGGAGGGGTTCCAACAGTTAGTGTAATTTGGGATTGAAGACAGAGTTTAGGAAAGAAAATAGAAAGATAGAGAGATTAAGGAATGAATTCAAAGAGAGAAATACTTCTGGGAATGTTTTATAACCCTCTCTATTAAAAATACAGCTATATGATATGTGTTTAATTGTTGATATATTTAATTATTTACACTTAGCGATTAATTATACGAAAATGCTTAAGATACTGTCTTTAATTCATATATGATTTTAGGTATAATTTGGAAACAAATAAATTAAAGTGAGTCGAAAGTACTACATTTGGGTTATTTTCTGAAGATCAATTTTTACTTGTCGTCATAGAGCAAGAAGAAAAAAAATAAAAGTCAAGAAGAAGATAAGAAAAATGGAAAAACAAAGAAGAATTAAAAAGGAGGACAATACGGCAGGCATGCACTGTGTTGTGTGTTACGTAGGAAACGCTCGCACAACACAATGTGTTTTAACAAAAACGCAAAGTACGCCAGAAACAAATAAGAGGAGAGCAAAAGAGAGACGTGGGGACGAGCTGTGAACATGAGGGGTGGACCTAAAAACCACAAACCTTAATTGTCCCATCATGAAACAATGAGGAGGCACAGTGAGAGGGAGTTGCAGTGCATGCGTGAAGTGTGTGTGGTGCAGCTGCGGCATTAAGGACTGCCTAAGAGGGCAATGAAGGAGAACCGAAGGGGTATTCGGTGGGGCTACAACATGGGGATTGAAACATTTTTTTCAAGAAAGACCCATAAAGAGCTAGACATCCCGACACCGGTTTGGAAGCAACATCAACACCAACGACTCGAGTTAAGTATTTTTTTTATTATTTTATTGTTTCTTTCTCTCATTAGAAATTGATTGTGTTATCCTATGTTAATTAATTTGGGTATTGTGTATGGATAATCGAATTTTCTTCAGTTATTTGTGTATGAACCCATTGGATATTATGAAAAGATGATTTTAATGCGTTCATTGAATTGTTAATTGCAAACCAATTGCTAGAATTTCAATATAATCCATAATTATTATGTTGAAATTCATGTGTAGCAACTAATGATTTGTAATCATTAGGGATAACATGACCTAGGTTAAATGATGTATCATATGTGGTTGTTGTCTTGATTAATCGATTTTCCTAATTCGTAATGCTATTGCCTAATTAAATCTAGAGATCGTATCCTAGGTTATTCAGTGGTTAGGTCTAATTAACAATCATATCTTGATTAAATAAAACCTAAGGAAAAACTCGGGTTAATTATTTACTCACGATTAATAGTTGCTAAGAGAGGTTTGAAACCACAAATTAATGAAATATGCTTAATTAGGGTATAGGCTGAGATTGAACCAAAGAACCGGGTCCCTACCGAATTTATCACTTTTATCATTTTTTGTTTGTTTTCTTTATAGTTAGTTTCATTTTATTTTCTTCTTTCAAAAACACCCCCTCCCTAGTTAAACCTAAACACCGGTTAATTTCATTTCATAAACTTTACACACAATCTCTGTAGGATTGACTTAGACTCACCACTGCTATAGTAGTAGGTCTAGTTATTTTATTTGAATAGCGTAACGGTGCGTCGTCAATTTTGGTGTTGTTGCTGAGGAATGCAGTGTTTTAGTTTTTGTTTGTAATTTAATTGGTGTTTTGTATATATTTGTTCGTAATTGATTTCTCTGTTATTTTGTGATCTTTTCATTTTTTGTTTCATGATTGAAAAAAAATTGATATGGACGGAAGTAATTTCTTTTATAACTCGTATTCTCAATCCTATAACAATGTTTGGACTGATCAACCTAATTTTTGTTATGGATGGGATAATCATCAGAATTACTTCCATGATAGTTTGTAGGACACACAACAATTCTTGTACAGACTAGAAGCTTCCTATCATGACTCCGGTCTATCTATGGAAGAGTTGATTAATATTATGAAAGGTAATACTTTGCAATTATAGGAGAATACTCTACAATTCCATAAGGATGGAGGGAAATTTTCAAAAAACACATGGTCTAGTGCCCAAGATTCGGAGAGCCAACATGATTTAGGTGCATCTTTAGAAGAACTTGTTAAGAATCTAGCTACTAACAATTTGCAATTTCAACAGAATATGCAACAGTAGTTGCAAGAATTCCGATAAGAGACAAAAGCAAGCCAACAGAGCATGGAACACCTAATGGGTTAAAAGGCAATAAGGCTCAATCGCCTAGAATCGCAAAGCAAAGAGGAGCAGCTGTATCAACCTGAAATGTACCAAATGGACATTTGTGTGGAAACTTTGCAAAGTGATAAGGAGCTTGAAATTTTTGAGGTCAACCCTCAACAAATTGTTTGTGTCGAAGAAGTTGAGAAGGAGCTCGAAGCCGAAAGGGATGCATCTTTTAGCTCAGAGGAAAGTACTGAGTCTATGATTATTTTTAAAACTAACTCTTTACCTTTATAAAATAGATTGGAGGAATTAAATGATGAAGAAAAAGGTGAAGAGAAGTTCAAAATATTTCTTGAGTATATGGACTCAATCGAGATTGAGAATCTGAGGATAGGGAAGATGTTGAATGAGGATGATGATCAACTAAGGCTCTATTTGGAACTACCTCGCATGGAAGTGGCGCTAACTGTAATACCTAAAGATCACAATTTTGTCACGTGAGGAGAAGAGGGAGTCGAGCCAGCGACCTTAAACTAAGGCATTTCTTGGGAGGCAACCCAAGGGAAGTAAATTTCTTTTCCTTTACATTTCTGCAATACTTTTTATATGCATGTGTGTTTTTGAATTTGTTTGTTTTACTTGTTTTTAAGTTTTCATTCAAAATGAGAGAAAGAATAAAACAAATGAAACAAACATTTTCTCATTTTCTATTGCTTCTGGGATTATATAGTCATGATTAGAGTGTGTATTGACTAGGGAATTGTATAGCAATTTTAGTATGTATTTTTACTCTTGTGATTGGTCGATATGCATTATCTTTAGAAGAGTAGCGACTAGTGGTAGACAAAGTCATTGAGAATTTTAGCCTTGTTTGACTAACACATTCATATTAGTCTCATTTTCTTTTGATAATGTGTGACCTTCATCACATGTACATCTTGATTTTGCCTTGAATTTCTATTTGATACCACATTTTTATCATATGCATTAACATGGAAATGATTAGGCATTCTTTATTTTTTCGAGTTAGATTAGCCAAATAGCCTACCCTATTGAGATGGTTTTTCCCTTGTTAACCACCTTTAAGCTTTATAACTTTCTTTTTATATCAACCATATTACATGCTTTATAATTAACTAAATGTCTTACTCGAGACATAAAGCTAGTGGAACATTTATGATTGGTGAGTTTGTGGATATACAGAATTGTAAGTGTGGAGGTGTACATATGTATAGGTTGGTTACTGTTGGATGTTTTGTTATTTCTTATCATTGAAATTCCTACGTTGATGTAGTTTATTTTAATTTTTATAAGGAAAATAAAGAAAAAAAAGAGAAAAGAAAAATAAAAAGAGAAAAAGAGAAAAGAAAAGAAAATGAAAAAGAAAGAAAGAAGAAAAAGAAAAAAGAATGAATTTTTTAGTTTAAAGAAATTTATCAAGGAGGAAGTGCATATGAGTTTGCAAAGTTATTAATGATTAATGCATCTTCCTAGAGTTGTAATGAATGTGTTATTTGAGTATATTGAATAAGAGGCAGATGTTGGCTTGGAAGGTTCACTCTTATGGTTTCAATGTATTGTTCGCATAAATTGTACAAGTGATTCCTTCATATTGGTATGTTCTTCATGTGGTTTGTGTGTGAGAGCTGAAATGAGTTGTAAAATTTAAGTGTTGCATTTGTCATAGCTAACGGTACCCAATTTTGTATGAGTGTGAACTTGTGCACTTGATGTCATATTGCGTGTTGCATTTGTTTCACTAACTTTAATGACTTCCATGCTACTTGACCCAAATACATCTCACTTTACCTTTTACAACCATAAAAAGTCCTTTGATTCATGATTTTGATTGTGAGCATTAGTGGTGGAGAAATGAAATGATATGTAAAGTTATGGATTCTCAAGATCATGAATGGCTTTGAATGTACCTATGGATATATTTTAGTTAAACACATTTTTTGAGTCTACCATTAGATTGCTCAGTTTTTAAAGATGTTGAATGTTTATTGATCATGAGTAAAAGCTTAGAATGTTCAATTCTTGCAATGATTTTTGAAGTTATTCATCTTTGCTTATGATTATATATTTTGGGAACATATGATAATTAAGTAAATGTTTTTTGATGTTTTTCCCGAAGATGACTAAAAGCTAAGTGTGGAAGAAATTGATAGGAGTATAATTGATTACAAATTTATTCCATAAAACTTAGTGATTAATGACATGAAATTGCTTAAGATACTCACTTTGATTTATATGTGATTTTAGGCACAAATCGGAAGTAAAGAAGTTAAAGTGAGTCAAAAGCATAATATTTGCCTTTCCTTGCTCCATTTTTTGAGAAATATTGGAGCAAGTAAAGGCAAGAAAATCAAAATGATGAAACAATATAGCTCACAGATATTGTGCATGGAAATTGCATGTTTTTGCATGCAATAATGTGAATTTAATGGAGTGAAGTTAATGGAAAGCATCTTGAAATTATGGTAAAACAAAGATGGAAACCAGCAGGAGGACAAGCAATAAATGGAGCAAAACGTAGCAGCTACACCAACTCTTACAAACAATGCAGTAGATGGGACAACCCATGTACGTGAAATTAATGGATGGCTGGAAGGAGCAAAATGGCAATGAAAGATGAAGAAAATGCCAACACACTATAGACCACATCAAGACCCAAATGCACAACAACGTCTAAGAAGAAAACAATACCACAGAGATAGGTAGGAGTAAGCCAAAATGCATCCCATGCCACCAGAAATGTAGACCATGCATTTTACTAAACGTAAATAGCATCTGTGTTTATATAAACCATATCGACATTTCATGCAAACATTATGCATGAAACACAGATGTTTAGACAAGACATTTGTAAGGGTTTTTTGTGTGAATAGTAAGGTGGCCAACATATTAAATTATCACATCAACAAAACAGTACCGAAGGTGAAATAGAGAGTAGCGAATAGAGAAGGGAAGTGCAATGAAGAAAGAACAAGGGGGTTTCGGCTAAGGATATATGAGTGAGGCTAAAGCATTATTCTGAGAGAGACCCATGGATGGCTAGATGTTTTGACATTGGTTTGGAGGTGACATCGACATCGATGACTCAGGTTAAGTGTATTTCTTGTTTTTCTTTCTCTTATAAGGAATTGATTATGTTATCTTGTGTTGATTGAATTGGGTATTAAGAAAATATGATTTTAAGGCATTCATTGAATAGTTAATTTACAAACCTATTGCTAGAATTTTGATGTGATTCATAATTGTTATGTTAAAATTCATGTGTAGCGACTAATGATTCGTAATCATTCGGGATAACTTAACTTAGGTTAAATAATGCATCGTATGTAGTTGTTGCCTTGATTAATCAATTTTCCTAATTTGTAATGCTACTACCTAATTAAATCTAGAGATCATATCCTTGGTTATTTGATAGTTAGGTTTAATTAACGATTGTATCTTGATTAAACAAAATCTAAGGGAAAACTTAGGTTAATTATTAACCCACGATTAATAGTTACTAGGAGAGGTTTGGGAACAACAAATCAATGAAATGTGTTTAATTATGGTGTAGGCCGAGATTAAACTAAAGAACTGGGTCCCTACCAAATTTCCCATTTTTATCATTTTTTGCATGTTTTCTTTAATTTTTTCATTAGGTTAGTTTTATTTTATTTTCTTATTTCAAAATCCAAAACTCCCGTTTCCTAAAGACTGATTAATTTCATTTCAATAACTTTACACACACTCTCTGTGGGATCGACCTAGACTCACCACTACTATAGTAATAGTCTAGTTATTTTATTTTGACCAGCGTTACAACGCACTGTCAACAGTGATTATCAGTAGTTATCATTATTTTCTTATTTAGTATATTAATTGATTGTGATTTTTAATTTAAAGAAAATAAAAATTAAACAAATAAGATAAACAAGCACATTAAAGAAAACACTTAGTAAATTATCGATATCAGGAAATTAGTATATAGGTTTTGAATCCTTATAAAACCTTAACAAAGTTATCTTTTATTATATAATTGTTTTGTTGATTTATTGGACCATAAAGACCCCTATGGTATGCTAATAGCAAACCTTGAGTATATTAACAAATAATCCTAAAGTTTTCAACATAATTACTTAGGTTAAAGTTTATAGGATTGCTTTACTAATCTGTGAATTCCTCTATTAGGTTTGACCCTAATCTAGGAGGTTTATGTCATCCTACCTTTGGGGTTGCATTCAACTCCTTTCAATTACAGTAGATCTATTCATAAACAATATTTCAATCTCTATGTATAAAATTAGTTTATGATATAATATTCTAGATCTATTAAAACATAAATAGAACACGTAATCAGATCAAAATATATCAATCAACCCATTACATTAATAAAAAATCAAATTATATCAAAGCATCATCATAGGGTTCATCTAACCTAAATACAAACTAAGTGTTTTGTTACATATTATCAAACATAAAATCAAACATACACAAAAAGAAAAATGAATTGAAAACAATGGGATTGTAATTCTAAATCTCCCTAGTTGTCTTATATCGAATATTCTTGTGATGTAAAGGGTTGATCTTATATTCCGATGGATCTTTCGATGAATTGCTTGTGTTTTTAACTCCTTTATATTAAAATCACTTCTTAAGTCGCCTCTTAGAGTTTCAGAATGTCTCTGTACATATCCTCCCTCCAATTACCTTTGAAATAATATTATATATTAAATTTTAAGGTTTTGACTAAAGTACAATATGATGCACAGCTGTGCATCAAACCATGCATAACTAAATTCTCTGAAAATTAAGACTCTACACAACCTAGGGGACATGCACATGCAGTTGCATAGTCGTGTATCCCTTTTATGCATCGAATCTTTGTTTTATGCTACGTTTTCATCTGAATTCTTCTCCTTTAAGTCTATAAAGGCAATTATACTCTATAAATATACTTTGAGCAAATTAAGTACCAAATATGCGATAAAAGTATAAAATATCAAGTAAAAATGCATCAAATATGAGGTATAGATATGATCAATTATGCATCTATCAATTATTGACATTGTTAATGTTTTAATAAAGGATACTAATTTGAGATAGGGAGTATAAACCTTTTCTTCCTCCTCAATCTATTGTTAGTGACTGTTTGGAAGTTTCCCTCAATGTTCTCTTCTTTGGAAGTGTTGATTGGAAGAGAACCTAGTGTGCTTATAACTGGGGTTAATTGTTCATAGGCTATTAAATCTCACTTATAATGTTCTGATTAGTCTTTGAATTTTGATCAATCCTATTATTAGTATTATCAATCTTATTATTAGCATCATCTATTCTCACTTACAATGTTCTAATTGATCCTTGTCCTCTCCTTAGAGATTAAGAATAGATGCCTCATTATGCCTATCGGCTTAGACTTGAGTGAATTCATCAATTCTAAAACTATCTTGCTTATGTGAATCAATATATATATATATATATATATATGACTACTTCTTTAGTTTGATTCACTATTAAATCCTTATATAAGAACTCCGTATGTTATCTAATCTAAAACATTTTTACTTTTTGGCTTCCAAATTTGCTTCTTATGGACTATATTCAGCCTATAAGTATAAGAGATTAAAACTTCATCCTTAATGAAATTGCTTTATTGATTAAACTTTATCAAAGGAATTATGTTAGGTAGGCTTTGATCAAATTCAAACAATAAACAAACTTTGGCATAATTCACCCTCATCTTAGTTGTTGCTTCATTTAAGTAAAGTGGGTTGCCAATATAACTAGCTAAGTGGATTAGGCATTTAGTAGTCTAATAATATAAGGGAATATGGTGTATATTTGGCTAAATAAGGATTTTTTTCATGATATTGAGAATTTTAATGCCAAGTTTCCATGCTTAAAGAAACTAAGGTTTGAAATTATAGTGCCAAAACCAAATACTATAAATTTTTAAGCTTGAGAGGATATTTTAAATTTTAAAAAAATAGATCCTTTTCGTTTGGTATCATCTTAAAAAATTAAATTTTTTTGATTTTGTTGAACCTACGAATTGATGACTAGAAAAAAGAGTTGTTTCCAATCTTGCTACTCCTTCAAAATGTCAGTATCAGGGGCTATAAAAGTTCTACCATCTGAGGATGAAAGGGGACAATAATAGAGCTTTAAGATTTGTAAGGCATCACCTAAGAATTGTTTCCAGATTTTTCTACCATTTCAGGGTTCATGGTTAGAGGAGTTAATATTTTAGGAGGAAAGAAAAGTCTCATGTATAGAAGTAGATGCTTTATGAAAAGGGTCTGAAAGTGTGGCCTTTAAGGCTAAAGTTGGAAAGTTACTATAAGATAGGAGAATAGGGTTTGACATTTCCATAAATAGAAAATTTCAACATAGATATGATGAAAAAAAAAGTGAGCAAAATGTGGGAAAGTTGAAAACATAAGAGGAAAACTAGATGAAACTAAAGAAAAGAGAGAAAAAGAGGAAGGCTAAGACCATAAGCTCGTGATCGGGGAGAAATGGAAAGACTCAGAAAACAAAAGAAATGGAATTGAAGATAAGTAAAAAATAAAAGGGAGCACCAATCTATAGGTAACTAAGAAAAAATGTAGTAGAGAAAATGAAGCAAGAGTAAGGAAGCAAAGAAATAGAAGTTGATGAAGTGGCTAGCAACATAGACGTCACTGAAGGCATGTAGAGCCTATAAGATGTTATGGAGAAGATTATCTTTTTTTAGAAACTATCCGTATATGAATTATATTTAAAATTTTAACTCTAAATAATAAAATATTAAGGAATTTCCTAATATTTTCATTATTTGTGTAGTTATAAATTTTTTAATATCATTTTAAATACTTTTATGATTAAAAATACAGGTTTAAAAATTATCCACATAAAGTGCAAATTATTTGTCAAAAATTGAAAAGACAATGTTAGTTAAAAGCTATCAACAGTGTATTTAACTAATCACCTTATTAAAAAAATAATCACTTGAGAATAATTTAAAAGCTACATTAAAATTCGTGTTAGAATTACTAAAGAAAATACAAGAAACATAAATTAAAAGGGATAACAATCTTTTGTTACCCAAACTTTGTGCTTTTTTAAATTAAAATATATTAATAAGTTCTCTATAAGAGATATAAATACAAAGTGTAAAAGGCCTTGAGTGAGTCATATCAAGTTAAATAACTTAAAAGGAATGTAAGCTTCATCTGTGTGATAAAACACCAATATAAGTTTAACATAATTCATAGTTACCAAAATTCACTCTCTGCAACTGTGTGCTTGCCAATGTAATCACCTAGTAGTACTTAGCACAAACACATCAATACTAAGGTATTGTGTAGCTCTATATTTACTATATAGTATTTAATTTCCAAAGATTAATTTATTAAGAAATATTGAGTGATAGCCATTATGTGTATGGCTTTATAAATTCCATCTGGTTACCATAAATAAGGATATAATGAGTTTCTCTTTGTTTACCATTAAGTACTCTTTAGTCCAATTGAGTGAGTTTCTATTAAAAAAAATGAGCAAACTTGTTTATTACTATCAAAGATTCTGATATTTCTATGGCTTCATCTAAAGTAAACCCCCATAAATTAAGGCAGTTTTAGGAATGATGAAATCATCCTTTTAAAATTTTCATATTCTTAGTAACCATGCCTCTTTTCCTTCCCATCCATAGACATGTTATATTACATAGGTCTTAAACTTTTCCTTAAAGCTGCCTTGAGTAAGTGCATTTGAAGAATAAATGGTTCTTAGTTTTATGCATAGCATTCTATGCTAATCATGTTTGATTAGAGATCAGAGGATCTTTCTACTCTATTAAGATTTGAGAACCTATTTCTAATCATTAACTATAGTATAAATGCCATTTTTGGGGGGTTCTGCATAAACAATACTAATACCAATGAGCCTTCTTTTTTCTTTCTCTAAAAATCTCATATCTTATTAATTTATTTCAAGAGGCATTATTTAGCCCGTGGACTTCGTCCTCTTACTAGCTAAATCTATAGTTAGGGAGTATACTAAGGAAACTAGTAGATGCTCTTATCCTTAGGCACCACTTAGTCAACATATATCTAAATTGTAATATTTTAGGGATTAGATAAAATGGACCTCTAGCACTCCAATTATTATACCATAATCATGTTGATCTACCATTCCTACTTTGTGTCTAATCTCCCAAGTTAACTTGCTCCTTATATCAAGTATTTTTTATATGGTCCATGAAGTATGCCACTAAGTTTAATTTCCTAAAAGTTTTTTTTCTTGCTAATTAATAGGAATGTATCCCCTATACCCATATATTTCTTTGTTAGTGAATATCCTCCAAATTCTTTTAGAATGGAGGAATTGACTAGTTGTTTTCATTTATCTTAATCCCAAACCACCTTCTTCTTTATAAAGACCTACTTTAGTCCATTTGATCTTAGCCAAGGATGTGTTATATGGATTGTCAAACCAATAAAAATTCTTCATAGGCCTTTTAAAGTATTTAATGATCTCCATAGGAATCACTAAATGGAATATCCAATAGATTTAGATATTACTCTATATAGTTCTGATCAGTTGGAGCATTCCAACAATGTCTAGCGTCTATAATGTTAATAGTTCATCGTATACTTTTTTATGTCAAATATTACTAGACATTCCCTATAAAGATGCTTCTCGATAGAAATAGGAACCCTTAAATAGGCGAAAGGTTTCTCTATAAGTTTCATTTATAAAATAAGGGAGAGATATTGACCAAATGGTGTAGCTATTGTAAAAAGCATAATAAAGCCTTTGTCCAAATTGATATGTAATTCGAATAACTTGTTAAAGGATTTGAGAGACTTCATTAACATCTTAGTGGAAGAGGAATCAACCTTTAAGCATATTAGATAATATTTAGTAAAGGATAGATTAAATGATATAAGCTTATCACTTTTGTTATGATACTTAAAGGTCGTCTCTACTAATATTAAAAATATTCAATCTTACAAGAACTTCAATCCATATAGAGAGATGAGGTCCCCTACCTTATTCTACTTTTATCTTATACTATATTGGTTTATTCTCCATTTAAAGGATGCAAAAAGATGTAAGGGTTGTGCATTATTCAATATGACCAATGAACTTGATAGGAAAACCAAAAGTTTGAAGGGAGCGTAGGATGAAATCCTAATTAATTAATTTGAAGGCTTTATAAAAGTCAATTTTCATGACATAATTTGTAAAAGTAGAGCTCCTTTGGAATCCTTTGAGAAGTTCTTAAGCCAACATAATATTATGCCTAATGATTATGCCATTAGTATAAGAACCTTATATATTACTAATGAAAGAACTCATCACTATTTTTAGTCTTAAAGCAAGTATTTTGGGATAATTTTGTTAAAAAGATTACAATAAGCCACAGATCTATATGCTTTGAGGGAGTTAGGGTCTGATACCTTTTGAACCAAGTGGAAATTATTCTTATTGTGTTCCTCGCATAATTTACCAGTGTTAAAAAATTCTTTTACAACTAGAATAACTTGTGTCTTTATCTAGGTTCCCTAAAAAAGCAACCATTTAAACCATTAGGCATTGAGGCTTTATTGGGGTTTAAAATCCTAGCCTTCTCTACATCTCCCTTAATGATTGGCCTTTCTAACTCTTCCTTGTTAGTATCATTGAGGATTGATGTGTCTTATTACTAATTTATAGATCTCACAGGCAAGTGCATCTCTCGAGCTATAGTTGAATGTCAATGAATATCGAGTGTCAATGGCAAAGGGACTACAAAAAATAAAATTCAATATAATAATAAACTAGAACACAGATAAAATTATGATTAATCAATATCTAAAAGCTAGTACCTAGGTAATGAATCCTCATAAGATTTCATCAAAAATTACTATATTATGTTAATTTCTTTCTAAAAAATTTTAATAGTTAATCATCAATTGATTAATAAAACCTCTTTCTAGTTCAAAACCTTAAGATTACATTACTCAATTATTGAATTTTATGATTAGGTTTGATCCTAATCTAGATGATTTATGTTAACCTATCTTTATGTTTGAATGTAACTTCTTCCAATTATAGTATATGTATTTATATAAAAGGATTCCATAATCTTAAGCATACGAAATAGTATATTGAACTAATTTCCCGTATATATTAACTCAAGAATTAGAATACATAATTGAACTGCAATAAATTAATTAACCAAATTGTATTAAATAAAATATCAAATCACAATATCTACCACAACTTATGGTTCACCATAGCTAGGTACTAAACAAATTTAGTTCATCAACATAAAAAACAAAACAAGCATCAAAAGTTCAAAAAATAATTAAAAATTTGAAAGTTCAATCGAGAGATATTATTTATCAGATCTCCAAAGTAATCTTTGTGTTTTCTATTATCCTAACTTTAGAATTGTGTCTCAAGTTTTAGTTTTATCTCTAACTCTAACTCTAACTCTAACTACTACTCTCTTGTCTCCCTTTCACAATTGCCTTTTACAAGACAAAATTAGAGTTTTTGGAGTGTACATGGTTAGTCACATAGTCATGTGAGTGACTATGTCCCTAAAAAACACTTCAAAATCACACATATACACATTCCCAGGAGCTTACACAGGTATGGGACATAGTCTTTACATTACTTACACTGGCATATCTATCTTCACATAGGCAACATAACATTTTTAAAACGTTACACAATCACAGCGACTTACATGATCCCTTATATAATGATGTACCTGAACATATACTTTATCACATGGGTCATCTCTCTAAAATAGCTCTAATTCTTCCATTTTCTTCCTTAATATCTCTCGATTGTCTCTCCTTTTGATCCATGAAGGAAATTGGGACCTAAAAACACACTAGAAAGAAAATAATACTAAAATCAACATAAAATTTTTGAAAGATAAACAAAACATACTAAATATGGAAAAAATTTAGTCTATTAAATGTTTATCAAGGGTTGTTGGGAAGAAAATGTTTAGTTTTTGGACTAAAAAAGTGTTATGATTAATGGACCATATGGCACCCCAAATCAAGTTCCCTTTCTCTATACATAATTTCACAATATTGTTAAAGTTCCTCCCTGTTAATATCATTTTATGGAAGTATGCAGAGTATTTATCCTCATCATAAAACCAATTTGGTCTTGAACTTTTATTAAAGAAAAAAGTTATTGGCCTCTAGTGCATGATGCATTTTTTAGGGCTTCCTTCTCCTATTTAATTTTTCCTTTATTTAAGAGGTCTTTATAAAGTTTCTTCTATATAAGCCTCATTAATATTGAAGATTATTTCTACCAGTATTTTGGTGAAGCACTTTAAGGTTGCTTTTTATTCTTTAAAGCTTTTTAAGGCATTTGAATTGTCGATTCCCTTCGATCTCCACTTATGTACCTTTTATAACAACATTTTTTTGGAACTTTTATAACTTTGCAATACAGTTAAACAATATAAAAGGAGTGATCCTTCTTCATTTGTAGCTTAATAACCTCTATTTTAGATTGATAACCATATTATACTATTGAAAACAGCCTTACTTACATAAAATTCTTATAGTCAAAGTCCGTTCCCTAGTACCATATCAAGTTTCCTCCTTAAGAACTATAACCCCTGTTACTTATATTCCAATTGAACCTATTCCCATTTTACATAAGATTCATCACTCCAATGTCATTCAAACAAAACTTTGAAATCATTACATAGACCATTTGATCCTAGGCTTCCTTATGTTTTAGCTTCCAAAAGGTGTAGTTAAAATCCTAAGGTAGTATCCAAGGGAAATTTATAACTGAGCTCATTTATTTCTAGGTTCCTCCATAAAGTGGATGTTTGAAATGATAAATTGGCCATATAGGGAAAGATAATGTAGAATTTCCTTTTGATTTGCATATGTTTAATAAAGAGATGAATTACTTAATCATTAATGATTGAATTAGTGATTTCAATCAACTTTGGATCATATGTTATTACCATCCTTCTATTATGATTGGCTCTATGGTTGGTGATCAGTGAATATGTGTTATGGAAAAACTAAAGCCTCTTACACTTATCTTTAGTTTTCTCTCCAAAAGCCTATAATGATAGACTTTATTATATACAAGTAATCAAAAATAACTTTCTTCTTATTGGGGTTATTTAAACCCTAACATTTCAAGCTAAAATTATCATTTAGGAGTATTAAAAGGAACTTCCCTAACTTTAATAAGGGATTGTTTACATTAGATGCATTAATTTCCATTTGAATTTCAATGATTGTATTCTTCATTTTCGACAAGCCATTATCTCTATTTTCATTTTATGTTCCCAAGATTCAATCTCATCATTTCTAGGGTGCCTTCTAAGGGTAGTTAGAAATTTATCTTGTTATATATATATATATATATATATATATACATTTAATATTCAAGCCTTATTGTTCCTATAGGTTGCTCTTATTAAAGGCCTAAAGAGCATCCAAGCTTAAGACCATGTTTGAAGGTGGATTAAGAACCTTTTCTTTTAGAAGTACTTCATCGGTTAGTTCCTTTCTAGAAGGATTAGTTGGGAACTCTCCATTCAAAAGCTAGGAGGTACCTACCTTTTCCTTATAGGTTTCTATATTATTACCTCCAACTAGCTCCTCATTGTCTCCCCTAAAGAAGATTTTTTCAATGACTTTTCATACCAATTTTCCTTTTGTCTTATAAGGTTTTATATTGGTAAGTGACATTCACATCTTCCTTCTTCAATTGATCAAAATCATTTGCATTTATGACTTTAAAAGAGTCAAGAAGCTCCTTAGAGGTATCCATTTTTACACATATTATTAAATATCTAGTCCTACTTAAATTTATTATATTTAAATGGGCTTTTCCCTAAAACGTGGCCATGTAACTCTAGCCTAACATGTTATAGTACTCCAAAGATTTGTTGTGAAAGTGAACCAATAAAGGAATCACCTTTAGTTTATATCCATCAAGTATGGTAGGACTTCCTCTAACATGTTGAGGCCTTTATTCCAATGCTTTTAACACATTCACCTAACTTATAAACCTAAAAAGTAAAAGATTCCCTAAATTTTATTTAAAAATTCCCTAAATTTTAATTATATTAAAAATTTTAGTAAATTTTAAAAATCATTAACTGAAAAAAAACCGCACTCTATAAAATTTATACCTAACAAGATAGAAAGTCGAAATTATTAGACAATAACCAATTGAATCAAACAAAGATTAACATTATCAAAGTTTACAAATTTAATGACATTTTTATATTTTTATTTTGAGAGAACCTTCAAATTGAATGATAGATTGGATAAGAAAACCAATTAATCCGTAAGGTTTACTTTAATTATGAAGTTATAGTCATGCAATAACTTAATTAAATCAATAAATTTATAAAATAATAGATAAATTATTTAAGTCTCCAATTGTCAATAAGAAGATTATTTATATAATTGTGAATAGTTTATAATAATTCATAAAAGTCCTTAATTTCCATCTATAAAGAATCCAACTTTCATAAAACATGTTATACGTAGTAAACTTGCACTATCATTTCTCTAACATTTGGAAATTTCTAGTATGAAATTTATAAAATTGAACCATTTATTTCCTTGATCTGTAGATTCATATATTTGATTCAATAACTAATATGATATATAATTTGAAACATCCCCAAATTTGACATAATGTATATACTTACACACTATGACTATATGTATAAATCTATTGCACTAGATCAAATTTATGGTCTTAAACACTCAAAATACACTCAAATGTATAATTAATAAGGGTATAGACATACCTTTATTTTATACCATATACTACACCCCTATGTGCTCTAAAGAGGCGTAAAGGTACATATAACCATACAAAAACTTAGTTGAATATCTAATTTAATAAAAAATAAATACATCTTTTTAATTCGTAAAAAATCCAATAAAACTTGCACATTTCCAAATTTCAAAAAATACAATAACAAAATACTTTTAAGACAACTTTGGATCAATAACATTGAATGAAATAAGGTTATGAAACCTTAATTATACTTATAATTATATTAACTAATCATCAATTTTAATGGAATTGTGAAAACTTTATATCAAGTTTTAAGGTCCCTAATTTTAACATATAAGGAATGAATTTTTAACTATAATTTCATAACTTACTTAAACCATAATCTCATAAACTAGTTAAATTCCATAATCAAGTTTATGAAATTTAACCTCTTATTTTGTAAAGTAATAGATACATAAATTTTTTTTTACTACTAATATCATTGACAATTAGAAAAATCCATATAGGAATACAACCATTATTATGATTGTGTTTAGGTGTGCACTATTCTTTAACTTGCTTACATATTAACATATGCTCTTATTTATCATCTTATACAACTATAAACCTTATGCAAAGTTCAACATATTTGTAAGTGTTTGAGGGCATATACATCTCTTTATATGCTATACTGAGGAAAATAGATACTTGAACATCCATGTTCAACACTGTGAAAGGCAAGCCATCTAGCCTATATGCTTCATGCACCGTATAGATCTTTTATATAATTCATAAATAGGTTAATTTTAATAAAAGAATTAATCTTATTTGAAAATTTTTCTAAACTATAAGAAATTCATTAATATAAAATTTTCAAACTCATGAAATTTTTACCCTAAAATATGAAATCGAAAGTTTAAATCTTTAAAGAAACTTATGATTTAATCAGATAAACACTAACTTTATCATATTTTGTGTTTGTTTTATGTAATACTAAGATCTCTTAATTCAAATAACCATAATAGTGACATTTCATTTTAAATATAGGATATGAGTCATTTCTTTAAATAATCTTAAAGGAAATGAAAAATATACTAAAATTTTCAAATTCTATAAAATTTGCATAGAGAAAATAAATTATTTATTCAAAAGGTTTGTAAATATAACTAAACATTTTAAGATAATTTAATTAATCAATAATTTAAAATTAATTATATATTATAAAAATAATAGACAAATAGGCATAACATTGTATAAAAATAATATTCAAGAAAGATGCATAGAGTCTAATTTCTCTCTAGCTACTGTGCATAAACAACTAGATTTTCATTGCTTATGCTTCTTCTCCTTCAGCAATGTCTCATTCTTATCAAGTTCTACTACTTCCTTACACTACAACCTTCTATCTCGTATGTTTTCCTTCTTTAATTTCCAATTGCATTCCTTATCTCTGCTTATCTTATTCTCAATCTCCATTTATCATACTCATATCCTTAGTTTCTTTCTTTATCTTATTTCCTTATTTCTACATTCCTATTGCTTCATTGTTGGTTTTTGCTTATTCTAGAAGCATTCCTCCATAAGTGGTTATTCTTTAACTCACCAAATTCCCACTAGTACTCTTTTTTATCCAATGAACAATAACTTCCTACCTTTGAATTATAAAGTTTCTCAACTTATAAAAACTACTCATCTTATAAATATCACTTGCCTTTCCTCTAGTTATGTTCATAATTCTAACTTAGATCACTTCATTCATAAGTCTTGGGTACAAGTTACTGGTGACACTATACCAATGTTGAAGCTGAATTACTCTCCACCCGTAGACATTTTAAAAGTAGGAGCAGCTAAATGGAATTCGACCATTCTTGATTTTTTCCTTAATAAAAGAGTAGCTTTTCCAAGGATGAAAAAATGGGCCCTTTATAGTTGGAAGAAACATGGACTACTGGAAGTTTTTGTAAAGAATGAGGATGTATTCATCTTTAAGTTTTCATATGCTGAAGATGTAAGGAAAGTCATCCAAGCTGGACCTTAGCATATCCATAATAATCCTCTACTACTTTAGTTATAGAGGCTTGGACTTAAGCTAGAAGAGATCAAACAAGAAAACATCTTTATTTGGAATTGGTATCCATGAAGTTCCTTTGGATTATTGGATACTAAGTGGCCTTACACATCTTCCCAGCTTCATTGGAAAGCCAATCTTGATGGACCAGGCTACTATTAAGATAAGGAGGGTCAATTTTACAACAATATACATAATGGTCAATTCGATGACTAATTTACTTGAAACAATCCCTTTCATTAGGCCTAATAAGGAGTGAAAGTATGTTGAAGATTAGTTTAGGGTCTTCTATGCATGGAAACCCCAACCTATTGTAAAGAAAAGCTGGAAGCCTAAAGAAGAGTCTTTGTCACTAGAATTTATTAGGAACTAACCAATTTTAGGAGAAAGGTAATAACTACCCAATGCAAGATATAAATGTTCCTTCAAATGTGGAGATCATTATTGGTTATAAGCTTTAAACTTATATAATGATACAATTAACACTAAAATTTTTCTGGGATTGAAGAAGGAGAGGTTATAGTCCTAACTTAAACCTATAATAAGGAGGTATCTAAGCAACTGGCATTTGGAATGGAAACATATAAAAACTAGTTGAAAATTCTGAACTAATTTAATATGTGCTTAATTGATTCTATAATTATTCCACAATACTTTGCAATTAATGACATGAAATTGCTTAAGATATTCACTTTGACTTATATATGATTTTAGGCTCAATTCGGAAGAAAAGGAGTTAAAGTGAGTCAAAGGTACTATATTTGGGTTGTTTTTTGAAGAATCACACTTACTTGTCTTCATGGAGAAAGAATAAGGAGATTAATAGCAAGGGAAGATAAGAAAATGCCAAGAAAGGTGAGATATATATTGAAATTACAAAGACCATAAGGAATGAAGAGCATAAAGATCACTTACGGCTTAATAGAATTTTGTCACAGTTGTGGGTGAATTACAGTAGCCATGGATTACAAGGTGAAGACACCTCATGCTACCAAAGAAGTCAGTTGTCCCATGCAAGATACCTTAATGTGAATTTCATGGACAATATCATAAAATTATCAAGAACTAAAATTGGGTGTAGTATTTTAATTCCACTAATGTTTAAGGTATAAAGAATACATGTGTATAACTTGAAGAGCGACTGGAAAAATAAAGAATTGCGGTGAGTAATGGCTGGATGATGGAGAGTGGAAGGCTGCACTTTAGTTAGAGAAAGATAATTGGAAAGGATTAACAATCACTCACAGCTATATTAATTTGCCATGGTCGTGAAGAATACATGTGTGTGACATGAAGAGGGGCTAGAAAAATAAAGAAGTGTGGTGAGTAATGGTTGGATGATGGAGAGTGGAAGGCTGCACTTTAGTTGGAGAACGATAATTGGAAAAGGATTAACAATCATTCACGGCCATATTAATTTGGCATGGTCGTGAGCATTAACTCATGGCTATGCCAAATTAATATGGTTGTGAGTGATTCTTAATCCTTTTCCTCATAGCCATGCCAAATTATTGCACACATGAGTGTTAACTCATGACTATGTAATATACATGTATGGGTGTGAGTCACTCTCATGCCCATACAATGTAAAGTCACGGGTGTGACATACAATCACACTCGTGACAGCCCCACACACCACCATGAGAGGGACACCTTGCCCCATTTAACCCTACATCTTTGTAAACTGAGACATATGACGGTAAGGTTTTTATGAAAGTTTGAAAGTGTTTTTGGGCTAAAGCTTCGGGAGCCTTCTAGAGAGAAGAGAGTGCAACAAAGCTCTCACATATAGAGAAACCCATGGAGGGGTAGCTTTTTCGATGTTAATTTGGAGGTGCAATCGATGTATATGACTCAATTAAGTGTATTTCTCCTTTTATTTGTTGTTCTTTCTCTCTTAGGAATTGATTATGTTATCTTGTGTTTATTGAATTAGATAATGTGTAAGAATGATTGAATGCTCCATTTGATTGTTTTTATGCATGGTTAAAATGTCAACTCCCACTAGATTGACTATGTCACATCTAAACCAAGTGATGTTAGTTCATGTCCCCAAGGCTTATTAATCAATTGGATATGTCACTAAAGACTATCTTTATGACTTTTCCATTCTGGCCAGAGATTCCCAATTAATAACCTTGACAAGAGGTCATATCATCTCCTTTTATCAGGAGTGGTGAATCCTTTATTGACTACCCAATAACCTTCAAATACCTCAATATGTACCCATTCACCACCCTATGAGCAACGTCTAAGAGAAAATGAGGATTGAAGTCAAAATATAGGACTAGTAACTAAGATATCTTTAAGCACCTCAAGCCTAAGGATATTTGCACCATTGCTATGATGAGATTATCATTGACACTAGAATAGATTATCCATATAATTGTTTCAAGAGGGTCAGCCAATGTACTTACTACTCTTAGTAAGCATCCACATGTTAACTCTAATCAACTTGTATTTACAGCTTATGAGATCCACTACTTGATCCAATGAAGGAGTATAACATGTTCTAGTCTGTGTGGATTAATAATGTCCCATCTCATTAATCCTATGAATATGGATAATTTAGATACTAACATAATTACATATAATAGGAATCTCATTATCATTATCTCATCATGATTTCCTTCATTCTATGTAATGTATCAAGGACTTCGTTAATTCGATTTAAGATCATTATCAATTCATTAAGAAAATGAACATCAAATTTAAAAAAATGCCTTTTATTAATAATAAATATTTGTATAATAAGTGCTAAAGGTGATTGCCTTTAGAGCACTTCTCTAACAACTATGACCTAAGGAAAAATCAAGATTAATGGAGCTTGTTATTAATCTACAACCAATAGCAAAGAGAGATGTGAAGATAACAATTCAATAAAATATGTTTAATTGGGTGTAGGACCAGATTGAACCTATTTTTCTATCAATTTTCAAACAAGTTCCCTTTGTATTTGAACCTAATTTTGTTTTTGATATGCACCTTGAAGGCTATGATTATTTATATGATCCAATTCAATTTTTTAGAGGTTAAAATGTTGCAATTTAAAGTCTCAAAATACTTTAAAATTCCTCTCTTTCCATATCACATATGCCACAACTATAAAAAATCTTTAAGATATAAAAATTTCCTTTAGTCAAACTCCTCATATTTATAGCCCATTCAACTATTCTTATTCACTTTTTAAATAATCAAAACTTATTACAAAGGAATTGTGTATATCTTCATAGGGAATAATATATTAGAACTCAAAGAAAAGATGTTTAATAAAGGATTCAGAGGCATTATTATAAAGTTGAAAATTAAGATTAGATCCTCCCATAGGTCTATCCTTATTCATTAGACTTTTCTTAATAATAATACAAAAGATAAATGATGCATTTGATAGGTTATATTTAGGCCTCACCAAGTCAAACTAGTTAACAGACTAGTTACATTTCCTAATAATTTCTTGACAAGATTTATTTGTAAAGCTTCTTCATTTTTTCCTTAACCATATAATATAATTAAATGAGTTAGGAACAAAATTATAACTAGAAAGGGCATCTCTAATTATGGAGACTCTGCTAATGTAGCTATCCTATTCCTTCCCCTTAGATTATTTTTTTCACTTTGGCTTTGTTAGGTATCATGTTTCTTATTGAAATTAACTCTTGCCTTTTGTATAAAGCATGTAAATCACTAACACCATATATGCTCATTTCCAATTTCAAATTTTGTTTCCAAGCTAATGGAATTCCTTATATATAACAATTTATTTAGTTTCCAAAAGTTTTAACTCCTAACTTTTCATGTTACAAAAACTCATGTCATCCTAAATATTAAGATTTAATCCATTTTACTCTAATTGGTTCTTTGTTAATGAAGAAATTCCATTTCCATTTGAAAATGAGCATCTTCATGTATTTTATAAGCAAAATTACAAGATCTCCCACCTCTTTTTGATATCAAAGATAAGTCCATTTAAATTTAGCTATTGTTAACTTATTGACATTACTTCACTGAGAATAGTTCTCGATAATTCTCCCAATATCCTTTTTTAATTTGCAGGGAGGATTAAATGTGATTTCCAATATATGTGCAAGTTTCTTAGGACTTATAAGAAGAGTCAGAGCTTATTAGTATAGGAAAGGAATGTGTTCCACCATCTACTTATTCTCTTTTAAATGGACCTAAGTAGAAGCTAAAAATCTTTGTATGTTGGTATTTTGTGGTAATAGGAACCCTAAAGTGTCTGAATGGTGCTAAGATTGAATGCTAGAGAATTTTGAATGATGTTAAACTACATTCCTAGATCTTGTAGAGATAAAAACTTACTTTTACTCATATTCAAGGTTACAAGTTAGATCTTAGAGAAGGTTTGTATTGAGATCATAAATGTTTGGAATAAATACAAGCTTGCACCACTTAGAAAAACTAAATCATATATAAATTCTATATTAAAAAGTTTGAGTACTTTACAATTGTAGTGATATCAGAGTTTTCCACTAAGCTCGATATTGTGAAAAATAAATCTGGTACATACCTTAATTAAAGAGTGAATAAGTAAAGGGATAAATGATCCTCTTGCCTTAGACCTTTAGCTATATTAAAACCCTTGTTGGCTTTACTTTCACAAGGATTTTATATGAAATTAATGTGATACAAATCTAGATCCATTTAGTCAAAAGTTTAGGGAAACCAAGTAATTCAAATCAATTGCTTAAGAAATTATAATAAATTGATTTAAAAGCCTTATTGAAGTCAAATTTCAATGAAAGTTCCTAATAAGTGTCTTATTACGGGAATTCTTGAAGAAATCTTAAACTAAGTGTATGATGAATATGCTTTAACTAAGGTTAATGAGATGCTTTAAAGCTTCTTTTATCCTTGATGGGACAATTTTTGGTATAGTTTTGTATAGAACATTGCAACAAGATATTTTCCCATTGTGCTGCAAGGAATTAGGGTTAAGAATCTTAGGAACAAGGAAAATATAGGTTTCATTCAACTCTCTTAGCAATTTTCTATTGGAAAAATATTCCATACCAACTTTAATAACTATATCACTAGTAATGATCCATGTTTTTATTGGATAAAAAAGGCATTACATCTATTAAGTCTTGGCGTTATTTATAGATAAGGGTTAAGATACTAGCTTTAATATCTAATACGATAAAAGGTTTGATAAGGAGGTTTAGTTTTATTAGATTCATTAGATAAGAAATATACCATCTAAACTTCTGTGTAGATGAAAAATAAATATTTTCCTTTCTAAATAGGTTTTAAAATTAGCTAAGAGTTATGGCTTTAAGATCCTCCTTATAGTTAAATGAATTCCCACATAATTAAATAAGGCATCGATTTTATTTTGCTTTCTTCTTACTATTTAAATTGTGAAAAATATTGGTGTTCTTGTCATTCTCATTGAGCCAAAGGATCTTTGATTACTATTTTAGGAAAGAACTATAAAATAAGTTGAGGTGTAGTTTCCTAGAGCCTACTATTATTATAGCTTAAGTTAAACATTCGAAGGGTTATTATAAAATTCATTTTAGACTTCATATAGGATATCTCTTGCAACTTTGAGAGCTTCCTCTATATTAGGGAAGTAGCTCTTATTAAAGGACTTCAATTCTTATCTTATAGATTTTAATTTTCTAATTTAATAGTAAGCCTTACATCCTTAATATGCTTCTTTATTATATTCCTAATATCCTCTCTAAGCCCTCATTGTTTGATAAGGTAATTATTAAATCTAAATGGAGCTTCGATAGGCCTACTTATTGTTATATTGATGGAGTCAATAAAGGTGAGTAGGAGGAGTTGCCTAAGTATGATGGGCTTGTTGGATCGGAAAAAGAAAACATGCTTTGTTTGGAAAAACGGTAGATTTCAAAACTTTTAAGCAATCATTACTTGCAGCGAAAGCAACAAATCCAAATCAACATGCCAATCCATACATGATATGGT
>JAOSBK010034437.1:0-24887 GCA_027568895.1 Erythroxylum shatona | reverse complement strand
ACCGATTAAGTTGGATGCCGTGGTATAACCCGCAAACACTCGGGGCTAGAAGCCGAGTGGGGGGTGGGGTCCAACATCTTTTGTGAGACAGATTGCAGTTGGACATACATAAGTGGAAGTATGTGAAATATGCTCAAACACGAGCCATCCAACTGATGAGTGCTCAACATTACAAGAGGGAAGTATGGAGTACATGAATGTTGTAGCAGGGAACTTCCCGAACCAATATAACTCATACTCGCAAATGTATAACCTAGGTTAGAGGGATCACCTAACTTAAGTTATGGAAGAAATCGATAGCAAAATTTCTTCCAAAATCGACCACAAGGAGCACAAGGATTTCAACCAAGGCAACAAGGAGCATAGGGAGCTTCTTCTTCCAGTTTAGGTACATCTTTAGAAGAACTTGTTAAGAATCTTATTGCTAACAATTTACAATTTAAACAAGATGCAGCAATTACATCAAAGTATGCAACAACTTAATCAAAGTGTACAACAAATTTGTCAGGAATCAAAAGTAAGCACATAAAATTTGGAAAACCAAATGGATCATATGGCATTAAGGCTTAATCGCCTAGAATCACAAAGTAGAGGAAAATTTTCATCCCAACCCGAGGTAAACTTAAAGAATGTTAGTGTTATAATCCTAAGGGGCAAAAAGGAGATTGGGGGTCCTAAGAGAACCCTATTAAGGATTGCTACCGAGGAAGAGATCGAGAAGGAATTGGGAAAGGAAGAAAATTTGTCATCGAGTATGAATGTAAATTTCGAAAGTCCCAATATTATTAAAACTAACCCTCCACCTTTTCTGAGCATATTGACAAGACTAAAAAAGGAGGAGAGAGACAAAGAGATATTGGAGACTTTCTGAAAGGTGGAAGTTAATATACCTTTGCTTGAGGCAATCAAGCAAGTGCCAAGGTACATCAAAATCCTCAAAGAACTGTGTGTACATATAAGAGAAAACTGAGGGGTGATGAGAAAGTGATGATGGGTGAGAATATGTTGGCAGTATTCAAAAAGAAGATACCTCCAAAATGCCAAGATTTAGGTAAGTTTACCATTCCTTGCAAAATTGGTAATATTGTGATCAATAGAGCTATGCTAGATTTGTGTGCTTCTATTAATGTGATGCCTCATTCGATTTATGTTTCTTTGAATTTAGGTCCATTGAAAGAAACAAGTGTAGTCATAAAATTGACTGATCGCATTAATGCTTATCCTGATGGTATGGTTGAGGATGTTTTAGTGCAGGTGAATAACTTAATGTTTCCTGCAGATTTCTATGATGTGGATATGAATGGTGACACCTCATGTAATCCAATACATATCTTGTTGGGGAGACCGTTTCTTAATACAACTCAAACTAAAATAGATGACAGTGAGGGCACCCTCACAATGAAATTTGATGGAGAAATGATTCATTTCAATATTTTTGATGCCATGAAACATCCTCCTGATGATCATTGTTTTTTTTCTATTCATGTGATTGATCCTTTGATGTAGGAAATGTTTAAATTAAATTGCAGGGATCATTTGGAAATAGTTTTAACTAAGGATGTGGAAGTAAAAGTGAACACTTATGTTGAGATGGGAGAAAAGCTTATGAAAATGACAGTCGCCTTGGACTTATTGAAAAGCTCTCCAAAATGGTATGATTTGACTTCTATATAATTATTTGAAGCCCACCAGAAGTTGTTACCTTATGATGTTTAGGCATAGAATTGAAATTGAGGCCACTCTCTACACATCTGAAGTATGCCTACTTAGGAGATAAGCAGACTCTCCTAGTTATCATTTCTGTAGAGTTGACTTTCAATCAAGAGGAGAGGCTAGTTCAATGCTGAGAGAGCATAAGAAGGCCATCTAGTGGACTATTGCAGATATCCAATGGATAAATCCTTCCATATCTATGCACAATATTTTGTTGGAGGAGGATGTAAAATTGACAAGGCAAGCTTAGCATAGACTAACTCCTCCAATGATGGAAGTTATGAAGAAGGAGGTGTTGAAGCTTCTCGATGCTGGGGTTATTTGCCTGATTTTCGACAATAAGTGGGTAAGTCCTATCCAGGTGGTTCCAAAGAAGTCTGGAATCACCGTTGTGACAAACCAAAAAGGTGAGTTAATTCCCACTTGAGTGCAAACCGAGTGGCAAGTATATATTGATTATAGAAAGTTAAATTCTGCTACTCGTAAAGACTACTTTCCCCTTCCTTTTACTGATCAATTGCTTTTTATATGGCTTTTTAAGTTATATTCAAATCTCGATCGCATCAGAAGATCAGGAGAAGACCACATTTATATGCCCATTTGTTACGTTTGCATACTGAAGGATGCGATTCGGATGATATAACGCACCTGCCACGTTCCAAAGGTGCATGATAAACATTTTTTTCAAATATGTTGAGAAAATTATTGAGGTATTCATGGATGATTTTACTATATATGGATCTTCTTTTGATGAATGTCTTAAGAATCTTGCCGGAACGATGTAGAGAAACTAACCTTGCATTAAACTAGGAAAAATGTCATTTTATGGTGGATCAAGTTATAGTTTTAGGCCATGTGATATCTGCTAAGGGTATTGAAGTAGACAAGTCCAAATTTGATCTTATTTCTTCTTTATCTTACCCTCTAATGAGAGGGAAGTGTGTTCTTTTCTTGGGCATGCAGGTTTTTATCGAAGGTTCATTTTGGACTTTTGAAAGATAGCCACACCACTATGCAAGCTTCTTTAACAAGATGTCTCCTTTGAGTTCAACGAGAAGTGCAAGGAAGCATTCAACAAACTTAAGGATCTTTTGACATCCCCACTTGTGATTCAACTGCCATATTGGAACCTCCCCTTCAAGATCATGTATGATGCGAGCGATTATGTAAGGAGCACAGTTCTAGTACAAAAAGTGGGAAAAGATTTGTATGCCATCTACTATGTTTTAAAGACTCTAAACCCAGCTCAATTGAATTATTCCACTACTAAAAAATAAATGTTATCTGTGGTTTTGCTTTGGAAAAATTTTAATCGTATTTTCTTAGTGCTAAAATGATTGTTTATTCTGACCATACAACTTTATGATACTTGCTCACAAAGAAAGAAGTAAAATCAAAGCTAATAAGATAGATTCTCCTCCTTTAGGAATTCAACTCGAAGATCAGAGATAAAAAGGGGGTAGAAAATGTGGTAGTAGACCATCTCAACCGTTTGATAAAGGAAGAAGTTGATATCCTTCTACAAGAAACCTTTCTGGATGAGCAATTATTTTCTGCCAATGTGACACCACCATGGTATGCAGACATTGTCAATTTTTTAGTTACTAACAAATTACCTATTAGTTTGTCAAGGCTCAAAGGGATAAACTACAGAGTGAAGTGAAGTATTACGTATGGGATGGCCCGTATCTTTGGAGGCATTGCATAGATCAAGTTATCTAGAGGTGTGTACTGAAAAATAAATCACCATCAATTTTAGCCTTCTGCCATTCGTATGATTGTAGAGGACATTTTGGAGTGAAAACGGCAGGTCATAAAGTTCTGGAGAGTGGCTTCTACTGGCCAACATTGTTCAAAGATGCCTATACTTTTTACAAATCTTGTGATATACGCCAACGATTAAGTGACCCGTCCCGTAAAGATCAATTACTACAAACTCCTTTGCTTTTATGTGAGAATTTTGACGTTGGGGGCATTAATTTAATGGGAACTTTCCTTCCATCTTTTGGCTTACTTATATATTGCTTACAGTTGATTATGTTTCTAAATGGGTGGAAGACAAAGCCACTAGGACTAACGATGCAAAAGTTGTTGTAGATTTTGTTAAGGCTAACGTTCTTCCTAGGTTCGAGATATCGAAAGCTATCGTTAGGGACAGAGGAACCCACTTCTGCAATAGGGCGATGGAAGCAATGTTCAAAAAAATCACATCATGCATAAAGTTTCTACTACTTACCATCCCTAAACCAATAAGCAAGTTGAAGTCTTAAATCGAGAAATCAAGTTAATATTGTGAAAACTATACAGCCTACTAGAAAGGATTTTAGTGTAAGACTAGAAGACACACTATAGGCCTACATGACAATTTACAAAACACTAATTAGGATGTCACTGTATAGGCTAGTGTTGGTGAAGTCATGTCATCTTCTAGTGGAATTACAACATAAGGCATATTGGGCTATCAGAAGATGCAACATGAACTTGGATGATGCGGGAGTGCATAGAAAGTTGTAGCTTTAAGAGTTGGAAGAGATGAGGAATGAGTCATATCAAAATGCAGTGATATATAAGGAGAGGACGAAAGCTTTTCAAGATAAGATGATTTCGAGTAAAAGCTTCTCAGTGGGCTAGAAAGTGTTACTATATCATTCCAAACTGAAACTCATTCTAGGTAAGTTGTGTTCTCGTTGGGTTGGTCCATTTATTATCACTCATGTCTTTCCTTTGGTGCCGTGGAGATATGGAGCCTCAAAACTGACAAGACATTCAGAGTGAATGTTCATTGCTTAAAGCCATTTTATGAGGGTTTCCAAATGGAGGATTTGAAGGTGTTGATGTTGGAGGATGTGATTGGTGTCCCTTGATGCATGAAATTGAAGGTCGAGCCAACAATGTTAAACAAAGACGCTGCTTAGGAGACAACT
The DNA here is from genome assembly GCA_027568895.1 of Erythroxylum shatona. NCBI lineage: Eukaryota > Viridiplantae > Streptophyta > Magnoliopsida > Malpighiales > Erythroxylaceae > Erythroxylum > Erythroxylum shatona. The sequence continues at coordinate 20,250 of JAOSBK010034437.1, read as the reverse complement.
CAAGGGGAGTTAATTTCTGTCTTTTACATTTTCACATTTGTTATTTTGTTAACTGCTCCATTTCTTACATTTGATTTTACATTGAGGACAATGTAAGCTTTAAGTGTGGGGATGGGGTATATTAGTTTTTATGTATATTTTTTGAGCTTAATTGTAGTTTATGTGACTTCTTAGGCGGTTTTCAAAATCAATCGAACAAAACATTTTTTTTTAATTTTTTAATGCTTTTAAGATTATTTAGTCATAATTAGATTGTGAATTGATTAGTAAAATCCATAGTAAAATTGGCATGTACTTTTGCTCTTGTGATTTGTTAGTGTGCATTATTCTTAGAAGAGTGGTGATTAGTGGTAAACAAAAACTAGTAAAGCTTTGAGAGTATTAGACTGACACATCTATATCATTCCCATTATTTTGTTTGTTATGTGACCTTTATGACATTTACATCCTTACTTTGCGTTGATTTTCTATTCGAGATCACATTTTTATCATATGCCTTTTTATGAAAATGATTAGGCATTCTTTGTTAATTACAAGCTATATTAGCCAAATAGCCCACCCATTTATGTGAATTTTCTTTTGCTAGCTCCCTTTGAGCTTTATTAGCCTTTTGTTTATATAAACAACATTACATTTACCTAATTAAATGCCCTACCCAAGCCTTAAAGCTAGTGGAGCATTTGTTAACTCTTGATGAATGTGATTGTACAAAAGCCTGAGTGTGGGGGTATACATACATATGGGTTGGTTATATTTGTTAAAATTCAATGTTATGAATCCTATGTTGATGTAGCTTCAATCACTTTTATTTTTGAAAAAAAAGAAAAAATTGTGAGTTTGAATAAAAGTACCAAGAAGGAAATACCATTATTGTGAAAAGTTGTTAATAGTTTATCCTCCTTAAGTCTTATTGATTGGGTGTTTGAATATATTGCATATGAGGCAGATGTGGTTTTTGATGGAGCACCTTTTATGTTATGTTCATTTGGATTAAGGTATGAGAGTTGAATTGAGTTGTGAAACATAATTGTTACATTCTTCATAACTGACAGTACCCAATTTTGAATGAATGTTAACTTGTGCACTTGATATCTTATTGAGTATTACCTTTGCTTCACTAGCTTGATGGCTTTTTATGCTACATTAACCAAAATACATCTCACCTTACCTTTGCCTACATTACAACCTTAGAAAAGTTCTTTGATTCATGATTATGCATGTGACTTTTAGTGTTGGAGAAAAAAAAATGATATGTAAAGTTATGGAATGTTGTGATCATGAATGATGTTTGAGTGTACTCATGGAAATATCTTATTTAAACACTTTTTGTCCAAGTCTACCTCTAGATTACTCGATTTCTAAGGGTGGTGAATATTGATTGACCATAAGTAGAAGCTTTGAATGTTGAGATTTTACTATAGGTTTTGAAAGTAATTCAACTTTACTTATGGCTATCTACTCTTAAGAAATGTGGAAAACGAGTAAAAGTTTTGGTTTTTGATTTTGATTTTGATTTTGATGATTTTCTCGAGGACAGTGATATATGCTTAAATGTTGATTCATTTGATATGCTACACTTAGTGATTAATGCCTTAGAAATGCTTAGGATACTCACTTTGACTCATATGTGATTTTGGGCACAATTTGGAAGCAAAGAAGTTAAAGTGAGTCGAAAGCATGCTATTTAGGCCATTTTTTTAAAGATTTACATTCACTTGTTTTCTTGGAGCAAGAAGAAGATTAGAGGAAATAAAGACAAGAGGAAGAAAAGAAATGAAAACACAAAGAAAATGAATTAAAGTTGCTTACGACAAAGAAGTGCAAAAGTTGTGCATGGAAAATTTCATGAGACAATCATGCAACGTGATGAAAACATAGCAGAACATTGAGTAGAATGTCAACAATAGAGGAAGAGAACTCTAACAACAAAAAAACAAAAATGGCGTGCAAAAGGCTACTGGAAGAAGGAGCAAAACGAGGCAGCATTAAATGGTAGTGTTTGCATTCAACGCAAACAACATCTATATATAACGCTGACATTGGGTGAGCTTTTAAAAAAATGAGAGACATGCACAGTAACGAGGTATGGGTGAATGCTGTAGATGGACCAGAAATTAAATCACAAAATAGAGAGAGTAGCGTGTGCCAAAATGAAACTAACATAAAATGAAACAGAAACGCAGCAGCTGGAATGAAGTACGTAAACAGACAGGAGAAAATGATAGCGCAGAGACAGAAGCATTTTAAAATGAGTGAATAGTGATAGTGGACTAAGAAGAAAATCAGAAAAGAGGGTGGAGACGCTACTTCTCTCATTGTTCTTTCTCACCTGAAGCAGCTAAAAGATGGTTGGTACTTGGAGCATGAAAATAGAGATGGAAGGCTAGCTTCTTAATACCAGTTCAACAGGAATATTAACGCCAAGTCATGGTTATACTATTTTTATCATTTTAATTTTGTAATTTCTTTTCAAATTGTTGTTTTGTTGGTGTTGATTTGATCGAGGTTTGGGATAAATGATCTTAGTACATTATGTTGATTATCCTATTTTGAACCTATTGCTAAAATATTGCATGTAATATGTAATCATTACTTTTGAGGTTTGTAAGTAGCATCTAATGATCCTGTATTATTAGGCACAACATAACTCAGGTTAGATAACCCGAACTTATGAGGTTACTGCTTATATTGAATGTTTTTTCATTTCGTAATGTGGTTTTCAAATAAAATCTAGAGATCGTTTCCTAGGTTATTCACTAGTTAGGTTTAATTAATGATTGTATCTTGATTAAACAAAACTAAGTGAAAACTGAGATTAGGAGAGTGTTTTATTAATCTCAGGCCGATAGTCTGAAGAGAGTTGTAATGATGTTAGGGTGATGAAATATGTTTGATCGTGTTTAGGTCGAGATTGAACCTAGAACCAGACCTTACATATATTTGGCAATTTAATCATTTATGATCGCATGTTTTAATTTGTTTTCAATAGTATGCTTTTATTTTATTTTCTAAATTGCTAAAAATCCAAAAACCCCCCTTTTATATTTTTCTTGCATCAATTAATTTTGTTACGGAAATTAACCAAACATTCCCTGTGTAAGGTTCTGATCATGCATATTATACATAATATGTATCAAATATATGTAGCGGAAAATAAAACGGAACCTCAAAAACTAGATTTACTCATGCATATAGATATAACAAACACAAATATGAAATGTAAGATATGTACATACCTTTCATCAATCTCCTTCATTCTTTAATTTTCTCTGCATTCAGTTGTCGTAAACCACAATGATCAATATAGACCATTTATAATGAAAGTCCACATGAAGATAGAAGGATGAAACCTTACTACGAGATGGCTAGAATTCTTTTTTTGTGTTAGCAAAGACAAGAACTCTTATAATAGTTATAAGAAAAAGAGTGTTTGTGTAAGAAAGAACCTTTCTTTCACTTGTGTCTTACACAAGATGCATAAAAATCATCTATATTTTCTGCAACATTTGGCTTTCCATAACTCCCATCACTAATGGAGAGTTATGGGAAGTTAATGATTATGACTAGCATGCATTAATGGAAGTTAATAGCTAAATTGGCAGCCAACAACACTTGTTTCTAATCCATTCGATGCAATGTTTTCTACCACGATCACATCATGATACAATCTCGAAGCACTCTATCATATCTTGAATCACCATTTAAGACCATTTTACTCATCATATAGATCTCCTATATGTGTGACCCATTAGGTTAGGTTCCCGTTTATGTTGGCCACTTGAATTAACATTTAATTCAAGTAAGTCAAGAGCAGTATCTAGCAATACGTCATGACCTCCAATTAACCAAATAGTTAGTGGTTTGACTACGAGCCCTTCCATATGCAATTGCCATATAATTTATCCTTTCAACATCTATATCCCACTTAGTTTAGGGTATGGTCAAAGTGTCAACTCCTATTAGACTGACTATATCACATCTAGTCTAAGTGATATTAGATCTTGTCCTGAGGATTTCATTACTCTATTATTATTGAAGACTCTCTTCATGAAACATATCTGCTCTGGCCAGAGACTCCTGAGTAATGACCCCAACAAGAGGCTGTGGGTATTATCTCCTTCTATTAGGAGTGGTGAATCCTTTATTGGCTACTCAATTACCTCCGAATACCTCATGCTGTACCCAATCACCACCCAATGAGTAACCCCTGAAAGGCACCGATGAATGGAGTCAAAACACAAAATCAATATTTGAGATATCCTTGAGTAGCTCAAGTTAAAGGATACTTGCACCATTGCTATGATGAGACTATCATTGACACTGGAATAGAATATCCATATGATTGTCTCATAGTAGGTCAGTCTAATGTACTTACTACCCTTAGTAAGCATCCATATGTTAATTCTAAACAACTCATATCTACCACTTATGACATCTACTGCTTGATCTAATCAAGGAGTATAACATGTGCTAGTCTATCCGAATTAATGAATCCTATGACTAGGGAAAGTTTAGATACTAACATAATTACACATGATAGGAATCTCATTATCATGATCACATCATGATTTCCTCCATGCTATGTTTTGTATCAAGGACTTTATTAAATTAATTTAAGATCATCATCAAATCCATAAATGTATAAACATCGAAATAATGAAAAATGCATTTATTAATCATAAAATGATTTGTATAATAAGTGCTAGAGGTGATTGCCTCTAAAGCACTTCTCTAACAAAAACTCCCACTTGCAGTAAAGTCAATCGCCTTGATATCTAATACTATAGGCATGTACATATGACACAAAATGTTTTTGGAAAATAGGCTTTGTCAATAGATCAACTATATTTTAATCAATGGGAACTCTCTCTATCTTGACATCATTTCTACCAATGATCTCTCTAATCAAATAGTAGTGCCTGAGTACATGTTTGGACTTTTGATGAGACCTTGGTTCCTTCGTCTGTGCTATAGCCCCACTGTTGTCACAATACAACTGCATTGGGTTAGCGATGCTCGAAACCACACCAAGTTCCATAATGAACTTTTTGATCCAAACTGCTTCCTTTGCCACTTTTAAAGCTGCAATGTACTCCGCCTCTGTCGTCAAATCTACAGTAGTCTCTTGATTAGAACTTTTCCAATTGACTGCACCATCATTCAGTATGAATACATATCTGGACTAGGATTTGGCTTCATCCCTATCAGATTGAAAAATGGCATTAGTATACCCGCTTACCACAAGATCACCTTTTCCATATACTAAGAATACATCCTTAGTTCTTCTCAAGTACTTAAGGATAATCTTGACAGTCACTCAATGACCTTTACCAGGGTCCGACTAGTATCTGCTTGTAACACTTAGAGTATACGATACATCGAATCTAGTGCATAACATAGTGTACATGATTGATCCTATAGTCGAAGCATAAGGAATCAAACTCATATGAGTCCTCTCATCTTATGTCTTTGGACACATAGATTTAGAGAGTGTAATCCATGTACTATAGGAAGATAACCTCTCTTGGATTGCTCTATTTTAAACCTCTTTAACATCTTGTTTATATATGTAGAATGAGAAAGATCAAGTAACCTCTTAGATCTATTTCTATAGATCATTATCCCTAAAATATAAGTTGCTTCTCTATGATCTTTCATAGAGAAGTTCTTAGCTAACCAAAATTTGACTGATTGTAAAGTTGAGACATCTTTTCTTATTAACAATATGTTATCGACATATAGTATAAAGAACATGATTACACTCCCACTAACCTTCTTATACACACACAGCTCATCTAGATTTTATGAGAAACCAAACTCTTTGATTGTCTTATCAAATCAGATATTCTAACTCCTGGATGCTTGCTTTAATCCATAAATGGATGTTTGAAGCTTATATACCTTTTCTCCACTCATGGATATGAAACCAATAGGTTGTGTCATATACATATCCTTGGTTAGGTTTCCATTAAGGAAAGTCATCTTCACATCCATTTTTCATAACTCATAATCATTATGAGCAGCAATGACTAGGAGTATCCTAATGGAATTAAGCATAGCTATTGGGCTAAAAGTTTCGTCATAGTCAACACCTTGTCTTTGACGATAACCTTTAGCTACAAGCATAGATTTATAGGTAACTACATTACCCTTTATGTCAGTTTTTTCCTTGAAAACCTACTTGCACCCTGTGGGTTTTATCCCTTCAGGTGGGTTAACCAAATTTCATACTTGGTTTTCATATATGGAATCCATTTCAGATTTCATTGCTTAAAGCCATTTGCCATATTCTGAACTCTTCAAAACCTCTTTATAGGTAGTAGGCTCATCATCTTTTATGAGCAATATGTCATTAAGTTCACTTATAAGAAAACCGTATCTTTCAGGAGCATGACATATCCTACCTGACCTACGAACTTCTTATGTGTCAAAAGGTTGAACTATTGTTTCATCTTCACGAATAGTAATCTTGGGTCTAGGTAGTTTATCTGCGTCTATTTAAGCATCTTGAACTTCCACAAGTTCAATTTTACTCCTACTGTCTTCTCTTAGAAGAAACTCTTTCTTTAAAAAGACAATATGTTTTGAAATAAACACCTTTTGTTCCGAAACATGGTAGAACTGATATCCTATAGTTTCCTTAGGATATCTTACAAGCAGACACCTATCAGATATAACTTTAAGCTTATCTAATTGATTCTGCTTCACATAAGTAGTATAACCCCAAACTTTCATATGAGAAAGATAGGGTTTCTTCTTAGTCCATATCTCATATAGAGCAACATCAATTGACTTGAATAGGACTCTATTTAATACCTAAATAAAAGTTTTGAGTGTATACTCCCAAAATGATTTTGGTAAATCTGCTAAACCCATCACAAACCTCACCATGTCTAACAAGGTTTGGTTTCTCCTCTCAGCCACACCATTGTGTTGTGGTGTGTAAGGTGGAGTACACTAGGACAATATTCCATTATCCTTGAGGTAATCTAAAAACTCTTGGCTTAAGTAATCACTACCTTGATCGATCAAAGTGATTTAATACTTCTCCCAAGTTATTTCTCAACTTCATTTCTAAATTCTTTAAACCTTTCAAAAGCTTCAGACTTGTATCTCATAAGATACACATACCTATATCAAGAATAATCATTGATAAAGGTAATGAAGTATATGAAACTACCTTTGGCATGTATGGACATCGGACCACATACATCAGTATGTATTAGGTCTAAAAGTCCATTAGCTTGTTCACCCTTTCCCTTAAAGGATAAATTAGTCATCTTGCCTAATAAGTAAGATTTGCATAAGTCATATGATTCATAATCAAATGACCTTAAATTACCACACTTATGTAGTTTATACATGCGTCTCTCACTTATATAGCCAAGGCTACAATGCCATAACTAAGATAACTTCACATCATCTCGCTTCATTTTTTGTTATTATTGATATCTAGAACCGAATTAGACATATCCAATATGTATATACCATTACACAACCATTGTTACTGAAATTTAAATGAAATCCAACTTTATTAAGACTAGAAACGAACATTACATTTTTAGTCAATATAGGTACATAAAAATAATTGTCTAATTCTAATATAAGTCTACTAGGGAGTGTCAATACATATGTGCCTACAGCTAATGCAACAACTCTTGCTCCATTGCCTACTTTTGTAGGTCTAACTCTCCCTTGTTGAGTTGTCTACTATTCTTGAGGCCCTGTAGGTCAATACAAATATGTAAGCCACAACCGGTATCTAATACCTATATGTTGTTATTAGAAACAATATGGATATCTAATACTCACGAACTTCTTCTTCTTTTAGCTCTTTTTCTTTGAACCAGAAGAGTCCACAAGCATCACAACCTTGTCCTTACAGATAGATGACTTAATTGCCTTGATCATATTGACCAACTCGAGCATTATGTTGGATATATTGTTCGTTCGATAGTTAAGCACAAATTGTGAGTAACTATCGGTTAAACCCATTAGAATTAAGTCAATACTTAATTCATGATCCAAAAGAAAACCCAAGGAGTCTAGCCACTTGATGTAGCCATTCATCTTTAGTGCATACTGCACTGGAGATGTCCCCTCAACCATCTGGAGTGAAAGAGCAATCGTGAAGTCTTGAACCTTTCAAACCTTGCTTGCTCATCAGAGAACTCCCTAAGATGATAGACTATGAACATCCATAGCCTCATGTTGCTTTTAGAGCTTCAGTGACATAATGGCCAGTATAATATAACTAGCCATCTCAGTATCATCGAGATGCTTCTTATATGCCTTTCGATCATCATCAGAGGCATCAACAGTAGGGGGATCGGGAAGTGGTTCTTCCAAGACATAACCAAGCTTCTCGGACTTGAGAACTATTCTCAAGTTCCTAAGCCAATAAAGGAAGTTTGGTCTAGTCAACTTATTAGCTTCCATCAATGATCTTAGATTCACACTAGTACTCGTGGTGTTGACTTGGGCAATAGCAACCTATCGTCAAAGAGAGAAAAATTAGAATGTACTTAAATGCATGTCTATAAGGACTTTAATAACACGCATTATAGCTCCTATTATTTTTCACGAAATCATAACCTTCAATACAAATCTGAGAGAACTTATAAAGAAATTCTCCTAGTGGGTCGATATCCAATATCCCTAAGAATGACTTTGGGTTTTCCTAATAAACCACCTTGGTTTAATCGGTAAGCATTGATCATACCAATTGTATCTCCAATATAACTATCAAATATAGTGCTATCAATTGTTGATGTGTGCACACTCATTGGGCTATCAACTCTTGACACATGTACATCTAACATACACTACCCAACTTCGTTTTTATCCATGTTGTTCATGGGTTTGCCTAACAAACCAAAGCTTTTATTTAAACCGACCCATTAATCCGAAAATCCTATTTCTATGGTTCGAATATATCCGTGTAAAGAGGGCTTAGGTTTGCCCAACAACCCTAACTTTAAAAAGACTCTAGTTCTCGCCATATTAAAGGAAGGCATTAGTTTTAATATTCTAAGTGAGGGGTTTGGTGTTATACATATAACTCATATATATATACACACACATATAGTTACTATAACTACATGGCATGATATGGACCACCCAATCAAACTGGGCCTAAGCCCATAATCATCCATCATACAAGCCCACACATTCTCCTAACCATGTATTCTCTAATGCATGTATGTAAACACATCATTTTAGTTATGACATCTTATGGATCCTAACATGAAAGCCCAATCCAACACTTAGATCTAAGCCTAACCCAACACTTAGATTTACTATCTTCCTTTTACTAACTTCGCTAAAATTACTATTGTATGTTATTTCATTTGGAATTAATATTAATCTAATTAACATGAATGCCTAATACCAGAAATTAATTCATAATTAATTTACCTTAAAATAATTATTTGATGTCTAAAATTAAACAACTTTAATTTTGCCACACATGCCAATTTTTCTAGTCTTACTAGAAAATCTATTGCTCTACTAAAATTAATTTCTATAATTTCTCAAAATTTCCAAAACAACAAATCATCATTCTAAGCATCTCTAGGTCATTTCATGATGATCAAAATAATTTAGGAATCACCCAAAAATTATTATGATCACCGAAACACCGATAAGATACCAAAAATGACAAATATGACTTCTAAATTTTTTTTGGAAATCAAGTTTTAAGCAAAATCATTTAGGCATGCATCAACCATCAAATTAACACATTTTTATCACATAAAAATATTTTTAAGGTTCTGGAACTGAAATATAAACATAGAAAAACATCAAAGAAAATAGATCTTACAATTTCTGAAAAACTGTCCAGATCTGGAAAATTGTTTGATAAAATTATTAAAACATTTTAATAATTCTACGCAAATTACAGAGGCATAACCACATCCCAAATATGTTTACATAATTTTTCCATAATCAAATTCTACAAAAATCACATGTGACCTCATTAGTTTAGCCAATAGACATCACATGCCTAGCAGGAACACATATTTCATGCATGTTCTTGAAAATTAGAAATTAAATATTTTAATCACATTAAAAATATTTTTAATCACACTAAATCATTCATATACATCTTATGAATAGATTGGAGAAAGAAAATCATGAAAATAATTTTTCTAAAATTAATTTAGAACAGAACATTATAGGACCCTAAGTTGTCACAACCACGAAAAACAGTTTTCACATGTCGTGTATTCTACAACTAACAAGGCACAAGATGGCTCTGGTACTATTGTAAGATTCCGATCATGCATATCATACATAATATATATTAAATATATGCATCAAAAAGTAAAACAAAACCTCAAAAACTAGATCTACTAATACATATAAATATAGAAAACAAAAACATGAAATGTAAGATGCTTACATACCTTTCGTCGGTCTCCTTCGTTCTTTAATCTTCTTCATGTTGGGTTGTTGTAAACCACAACGATCAACATATACCATCTCTAATGAAAGTCCACATGAAGATATAAGGATGAAACCTCACTGAGAGATGGCTAGAATTCTATCTTTGTGCTAATAAAGATAAGAACTCTTGTGAGAGTTAGAGAGAAAAAGAGTGTTTGTGTAAGAAAGAACTTTTCTTTCACTTGTGTCTTACAAAAGATGCACGAAAATTATCCCTATTTTCTGCACCATTTGGCCTTAGATAACCCTCATTACTAATGGAGAGTTATGGGAATTTAATGGACATGAATAGCATGCATTAATGAAAGTTATGGGAAGTTAATGACTATGAATAACATGCATTAATGGAAGTTTGGGAAGTTAATGGCGAAATTGGTAGCCAACAATACTTATTTCTAATCCATTGCATGCAATGTTTTCTACCACAATCACATTGAGATACAATCTTGAAACACTCTCTCATATCTTGAATCATCATTCAAGACTATTTTACTTATCCTTTGGACCGCCTATAGGTGTGACACATTAGATTCCTAGTTATGCTGGCCACTTAAATTAACATTTAATTCAAATAAGTTAAGAGCTGTATTTAGCAACACGTCATAACCCCCAATTAACCAAAAAGTCAGTGGTTTGACTACGAACCCTTCTATATGCAATGTTTTCATACAATTTGTCCTTTCACCACCTGTACCCACTTGGTTCAGAGTATGGTCAAAGTGTCAACTCCTATTAGACTGACTACGTCACATATAGTCCAAGTGATATTAGATCTTGTCCTGAGGATTTCATTACTTTATGTATCATTGAAGACTATCTTCATGACTCATATTTGCTCTAGCTAGAGACTCCCGAGTAATGACCCCCGACAAGAGGCTGTGGGTATCATCTCCTTTTATCAGAAGTGGTGTGTAATAGCCCAGATCACCCACTTATAGATATTGTCCACTTTGGGCCTTAGCCCGGCCAAGCCCTCGCGGTTTTGCTTTTCCCAAGGCCTTCCCAGGAGGTCACCATCCTGGAACTACTCTCGCCCAAGCATATTTAACCTCGAAGTTCCGATGGGATCCGGTGTATTAGGCCATGGAAAATGCGTCTATAAGGGAAAGGTATCCGCACCCTTATAAGGCGTACTTCGTTTTCCTCTCCAACTGATGTGGGATCTCACACTCTCCACCCCCCTTAGGGCTCAGCCCTCTTTGGGATCCAGCCTAGTTGGCATAATGGATAGGGTACCGGCTTTGATCTCACTTGTAATAACCCAGATCACCCACTTACAGATATTGTCCGCTTTAGGCCTTGGCTTAGCCAAGCCTTCATGGTTTTTCTTTTTCCAAGGCCTTCCCAGGAGGTCATCCATCTTAGAACTACTCTCGCCCAAGCATGTTTAACCTCGGAGTTCTGACGGGATCCGGTGCATTAGGCCATGGAAAACGCATCTGTAAGGAAGGCCTAGCCACCTGCCGGTCCAACCGGCCCGAATATTGGCTCTAATACCACTTGTAATTTCCTAGATCACTCGCTTACAGATATTGTCCACTTTGGGCCTTGGCCCAGCCAAGCCCTCACGGTTTTGCTTTTCCTAAGGCCTTCCCAGGAGGTCATCCATCCTGGAACTACTCTCGCCCAAGCACATTTAACCTCAGAGTTCTGATGGGATCCAATGTATTAGGCCATGGAAAATGCATCTGTAAAGGAGAGGTATTCGCACCTTTATAAGGCGTACTTCATTTCCCTCTCCAGCCGATGTGGGATCTCACATGGTGAATCCTTTATTGGCTACTCAATTACTTCTGAATACCTCAAGTTGTACCCAATCACTACCCTATGAGTAACCTCCGAAAGGCACCAATTAATAGAGTCAAAGCACATGATCAGTATCCGAGATATCCTTGAACACCTCAAGTCAAAGGATACTTGCACTATTGCTATGATGAGACTATCATTGACACTGGAATATAATATCCATATGATTGTCTCATAGTAGGTCAATCCAATGTACTTACTACCCTTAGTAAGCATCCACATGTTAACTCTAAACAGCTCATATCTACAACTTATTAGGTCTACTGCTTGATCTAATCAAGGAGTATAACATGTGCTAGTCTATCCAGATTAATGATATCCCATCTTACTAATCCTACAACTAGGGAAAGTTTAGATACTATCATAATTATACATGATAGGAATCTCATTATCATTATCTCATCATGATTTCCTCCATACTATATTTTGCATGAAGGACTTCATTAAATCAATTCAAGATCAACATGAAATCCATAAATGTATGAACATCAAAATAATGAAAAAAGAATTTATTAATCATAAAATGATCTTGTACAATAAGTGCTGAAGGTGATTGCCTTTAAAGCACTTTCTAACAAACTCCTGCTGAAATTAAAGCCAATCTCCTTGATATATAATACCATAGGCATGTATATGCGACATAAAATTCTTTGGGGAAATAAGCTTAGTCAACGGATCAACTATATTCTAATTGGTAGGAACTCTCTCTATCTTAACATCATTTCTACCAATGATCTCTCTAATCAAATAGTAGCGCCTAAGTACATATTTGGACTTCTGATGAGACCTCGATTCCTTTACTTGCACTATACCCCCATTATTTTCATAATACAACTGCACTGGATTAGCAATGCTCGGAACCACTCCAAGTTCCATGCTGAACTTCTTGATCCAAATCGCTTCCTTTGCTGCTTTTGAAGCTACAATGTACTCTCCCTTTATCGTCGAACTATCAGTCATCTTTTGCTTACAAATTTTCCAACTAATTGCACCACCATTGAAGGTGAAAACATATCTAGACTGGGATCTAGAGTCATCCCTATCAGATTGGAAGTTGGTATCAGTATACTAGCTTACCATAAGATCACCTTCTCCATATGCCAAGAATACATCTTTAGTTCTTCTCGAGTACTTAAAGATATTCTTGAAAGCTACCTAATGACCTTTATCAGGGTTTGACTAGTATCTACTCATAACACTTAGAGCATACAATACATCGAGTCTAGTACAATACATCGAGTCCTCTCATGGAAGATAGCCTCTCTTGGAATGTTCTATGCTAAATCTCTTTAGCATTTTGTCGATGTATGTAGACAGAGAAAGATCAAGCAGCCTCTTAGATATATCTCAAAGCAACCCAAAATATAAATTGCGTCTACGAGCTCATTCATAGAGAAGTTCTTAGCAAACCAAATTTTTACTGATTGCAAAGTTGAGACTTCATTTCCTATTAGCAATATGTCATCTACATATAGTACAAGGAACACAATTGCACTACTGCTACCCTTCTTATACACATAAGCCTAATCTAGATTTTGTGAGAAACCAAACTCTTTGATTGTCTCATCAATTTGGATATTCCAACACTTAGATGCTAACTTCAATCCATAAATGGATTACTGAAGCTTGCATACATTTTTTCCATTCATAAATTGTTGGAATTATGTAAATGTAGTTCCCTAGAAAGCAAGTGTATTTACTTATAACTTAATTTTCTTCTAGTTACTTTTGTAATGAAAATATTTACTTTTAATAAAACAAAAGAGTTTGAATTTATTTGTATGAGCATTATATATCTAGTCATAAGATATTGAGATTCTTTTCTAAGTAATATACATATACATAGAGATGTATGGGAAACATGCATATTATTAGAATCTAAAAATAATTGATTCACAGTTGAATAGCGTTGTGATTTTTCTCCATGCAAGTAAAGGAGTTTATTTCAACAGAATGATGAGTTTCATATCATGATAGTAGTTGACTATCGATAGTGGAACTATTAAATGAATTTGGAATCATGTATGTTTTAAAGAGTAAAGTAGGTCGTTGCTTTAATGATAAAACATACACTTAGGCATTTGTTTATTATAGACCACAATCTTGATGAGTGATGAACTCATATGTGTTTCATTATAATTTTTGATATGATCAGATTGGATTTTTACAAAGTATCAATCTGGTGTCTGCATGTTGGAATTATTAATTGAAACATGTATCAGGGAACATTTACTCAAATAAAAAGTTTATAGTGACATCATCGCTTCTAGATGTATTACAGAGATTGGTGATTAAACCAGTGCTAGTAGTTTAATGGACTAGCTACCCATCAACTCTTGATACAAAGATGAGATCTTGTGCATTAATCACCATATCGAGTAAAACGGAGATCTAGAAGGAAAAACTAATATAAGGGTAAAACGATAATTTTATCCTTTATTATACGGATGGCTATAATATGCTTCATTTTGGAATTTGCAATTGGACATCTTATTTGAAACATGTTCTCATAATATTTAGTAATTCAAGAGTTTAACTATTTGTCTTTAGTGGAATGACATTTAATTAATAAGCTAGAATGAATTCTAATGAGATTAAATTAATTCCAAGTTTATTAGAGCTTGAATTATACAAGTCTAATTAGATTCATCATTTGGATTCTAAGAAAGTTATCAAGCAAAGTAAGAAATACAAGTATAGATTTTAAAGCCTATGATTGAAAGTTAGGATTACTTTAATTAATTGTTAATTAAAATCCCATACGAACATTTAGAAGTGGGCTAGAATTTGGTCTAATAGTAATTAAAGATAAAAGGAGGTGGATTTTTATTTTAATGGGCTAGATGTGTAGCTGCACATTTAACATTTGTTTTCTATATTTAAGATGATTTTTAACATGCTTTATCATCATTAAATAGTTTTATTTTAATGATAGCATGTAACCTTTTAGCATTCATTTTATTAGAGAAGAAAGAGGTGCATTTGATGGACCATCTTCCTTCTTTCATCACAAAACGGAAAATGAGATGTATCGTTTAGGTTATTGGTCTTTTCACATAGCCATCTTAAAATAAATGAGAAGTTTCTAATTTATTGGCTTCTTTTTGATTGATTAAGGAATAATGTGATGCATTGGATGCACTTCACTTCTTTCTTTGAGACTTAACCAAAATTGAGGAAAGGAATACAAGGGGTTGTTGAATTTTTATCTCTTTCTCCTATCTTGCATGTATTAGCCAAAACTTCCATGAGAGGTGCCTCATCTTTGACTTCTTTCTTCTAAGGAAAATCTCTTCATGTTTTTCTTTTCCTTTCCTTCCAACGGATCTTGTAAACCAAGTTATCCAAGAAGAATAAGTCGTAGATCAGATAGGTTGAGGATAAAATATCGAGAAGAGGATACAATAACAAGAATGGGATACATCACTTAGGAGAGGATACATTGCCGAGGATAGGATAGCATAGTAAGGAGCTAATGTTGTAGAGAAGTAGTTGGAAAAAATTTTCACCTTGTGTTTATGCAAATATTTATCCTTATATCATATTATGTATGATTTTGGAAGCTAAAATTAAGCTTTTTAAGAAGCTCAAATTTAGAGCTTCAAAGAAAACACCTTTTCTGGTAGATTTATCAAATCAATTAGTGAGCTTATTTTTTAATCCTCTTTACCATTATGTTTTTACACATAATTTCCACAACACCCACAAAGACATTTTCATGTTTATTTTGAGATTTATATAATATTCTTTGACTTTGTTTATATGCTTTAATATTTATTTTTTATATTAGTTTTACTTATATTATAATCCATATAAAATATTTGGTCAGATATATTTTCATTTATGTTTTATATGGTTTAAAATTATATAATAATAAATATATTGTGCTTTGTATAATGTTTAATATATTTTAAATAATTTTTATATGCATAAATAATTTTTATTACAAAATAAAATATAGTTAAAATTAAAAGTTCTTTTTATTTTATGTTGTCAAATAGTTTATTGTATGAAGCTCTTTCAAAAAAGATTTTTTAAAATGACAACCAAACAGTCAACTGACTTCTTAAAAAAGCTTTACTGACAAAAGCTCTACTAATATAAGCCTATCCAAACAGGCACTAAATTAATTATGGGCTTATTGGAGCTTGAAATATATAAGTCCAATTAGATTCCCTATTTAGCTTCTAGGAAGGTTATCAAGCAAAGTAAGAAATCCAAATAGGGTTTACAGCCTATGATTGAATGTTGGACTTACTTTAACTAATTGTTAATTATAAGCCCATATGAACATTTTAAAATGGGCTAGGCTTTGGTTTAATTTGATTAATTAGATTAATTAAATTAAAATGAAGTTATTAAAGATAAATGGAGGTAGAATTTCAATTTTAATGGGCTAAATGTGCAACTGCACATTTAGCATTGATTTTCTACATTTAAGATGGTTATTAATGTTGGCCCCCAAATGTTTTTTAAGTATGATTTCGATAATTATGAGGTTTGGATAGATGAATTTTTAGGTGTTGAATTTTTTATTATGTCTATGTTAATAGAATTTATTTCATGGGTTAGTTGTATTAAAGGTGGTAAAAATGCATAAAGGGGTATTTTGGGTAGATTACCTAAGGTTAAAAACACTAAAGCTTTAAAAGAAGGGCAAGGTGGACTTTTCTCATTCGTTAAGGGTAAAATGGGAAAGGAAAGGTGTTGTCTTCTTCCTAAAGGAGAGAAAGACGAAAATTGGTAAAAGAAGAAGTGAAATACAAAAATGAAAAGGTGAGAAAAAGGGGTTTTGGAGAAGTAGAGAAAGGAATAGAGTTTTGAGCTAAGTTTGATCTTTTCTTAGTCTTAAAGAGAGAGTTTGTGGTTGATCAAGAAGGGGAAAAAAAAGAGGAAGGGAAGAGCTTTCTTTAGAGCCAATAATCTCATAAATTGGTGAAGACTCAAGGTAAGATTGATTTTTGTACCTGGATATATGGAAGGGTTTTGGTTCATGAAGTTTAGGAAATACATGGGAGCAATCTAGACCATTTTAGTGAATATGCTTTATGGGTTCTTAATTTGAAATCCAATTGAATGAGAATTTTTTCATTTATGAAGGAAATCAAGGAGGGGATCAAGAGACGCAAGATGAGCAAGAGGAAAGACATCCTTAAGCAAATGTCGTAAGCAAGGATTTCAAGGTGGGTTACAGTTTTATAATTAAGTAATAGACCATTAATATTTTCATTTGAATGATGGAAATAAATGATTTCAACTATTTCATGGATGTACTTTATGATTATTTGAATGCTTTGAGAATGTGTTATGTGTTTGGTATGACCATATTGTGTTGATGAATAGTGAAAAGATTGTGCAAATGATTTTTGAAGAGATAGTATGTTTGAAAAATCAAGTTTAAAAAATATGCCATTTTGGGCAACAAGTTTACAAGTTATGAAATACATGTTATGTAGGTTTGGTTTGGTCCATTCTGTATGTCAGATTCACTTTGACTAAAGGCTTCTCCCTCCTGCCCACCAATGGCATGGAGCTCCTTCATGGATTTCCTCATCTTTACGACTACATAAAACCACTGTGTGGGATTGTATTAGTTCATTCCATTCACGACTACACAAGCCCTTTTCATGGAAATATGTTAGTTCATTCTTTTTATGGACCTTCCAAATCATTTAGATTTGAGAAATATATGCTTTGTGATTCAATGTGAATTTTGTTGCAATGGAAATAAGTGTTTCAATGGTTTTGCGTGTTGCTGGTTATAAAATTGTTACCCATGAGTTTTAAGCTCATCCCTAATTTGTCTCATCTCCAAGTGATGAGCAAGAGATCAAGTGAAAGAGAATTGTAGCATCACTCCAAAATTTGCATACTTTTGTATTTTAAGCTAGTTTTATAACACAAGGCTTTAGTTGCATTTTGAGCAAATTATTTTTCATGTATTTTTTTATTTTGGGATTTTGAGATATTGATGTATTTCTGGTTGGAATTGCCCATTAAAGCTTTGTAAAAACTCTTATCCTTTGATGTTAATGAAGTATGATTATGTTTTACCGAATGACATTTCCAAATTTTTCATTTCACTTTCAAGTTTTCCATAGGGGTATGAATGTGTGTTCTGACTTCAGGGGAAATACTGCATTTATGTAGGCTGAATTAGACATATTTGTCTACTTGGAAGCTGTAGATTATTTTTCTAGCTTTACAATGATATATAGTACAAAATTTTTAGACATTGGAGTTGAGAGATATCATTCAACGTTTGTGATGTTGCTTAGGATGAACATTCAGGATAGCTACATATTTTTAAAGATTTTGAGCCTTCTAGAGGCAGAAATTGTTTTCTAGGTCTTCATAAAGTTGTTGATCTAGAAGTCTTATTTGAAATGGTCTTTGAATGACCTTAATTTGATATTTGTAGTTAAAGTTATGCCCATTTTACCAATACAGGTTGGAAGAAGAAATGCAAGAAGGAAGAAATTGCAATTGTGCAAAGTCGTGATTGTGATTCTGCGGACATCGCACAAAAGTCACGATCTCGACCTGCAGGCTTCCCTCCCTAAACCTGAACATATTCCACTCTTTTGGCCATAACTTTGTCATTTGGCCTCCAAATGACCTCATTATTGAACCAATGGATTCCCAACTCATTTCTATATCATTGAATAAAAATTTGTAGCTTTTAATATTAATTTGAAGAAGATTTATTGAATCAAAATAAGGGTATCAATTGGAAGAGTATGAATTGGATATTTCACGGAACATACTTCAATCTTTGGATGATATCTGGACCTATAGAGTTCAAAATGAGATGATTCTTGTTTCTAAATAAACTAGAGACATAGGGATATAAATCCTTTAAGGAAGTTAAAGACTTTCAATTTCTAAATGGAAGTTGCGTATAGCTATTTCAGTTTAAGAATAGTCCAAAAATGTTTGGGCTATAACTTTCAGATTTTTAAACCAAATTGAGTGATTTGGGTGTCATTAGAAGCGTAAGAAAATGGGAAACAAATGTTCGAAAGAAGTCAGATTGAAATTCTGGTTTAAGGTTTCCCAAATTCTGTTTGGAAATAGAAGAAATGAGTTACTTTTTGATGATTGACTGGTGTGAGCATGCCACCCTTGTGGGATGCACATCCAAATGTCATTTAGGACGCTGGTCACACGCCTCGCAATGGCGGGGTCCTAGCACTTATGGTATCAGAGTGACTAGGTTTAGATCCAAGTGTCGGACTATGTCTAGGAGTTGCTTAGGCATGAAATCAATATGCATTATCTTAAATGAATAAATTGCATTGTTTTAAATTGTTTCACATGATTTGAAATTGTTTTATACGATTTGAACTATTTTGCATACTTTGAAAATTGTTTTACATGAACTAGAGGTTTTCAATGGTTTTATATTGAAGGAGTGAAAATGTCACCTCAAAAGCAAACTCGAGGAGCTATAACTCGGTCTCGCTCTCGTCAAGGGAGCATGGATGAATCCTATGTCCCACAAGATGCAGAGACACATTCTACTCCGAATTCTGAGGCACTTAGTATGCAACAGGAAGCACCTCCACCGATGCCTCAAGCAAACCCCATGGATTTGTGGTTCTTTCAGGCCTTTGCTCAGGCTTTCACTTATGACATGAGTTAAGGGTCTCAAGTTCCAATGCAAGCTCCAATTGAGAGGAGTGGGTAGTATGATAAGCTCTGCAAGTTTGGGGCTGTGGACTTTAATGGGACTATAAATGTAGAAGAGGTTGAAGCATAGTTGAAGAGGACCAAGAGGGACTTAATTTAGATGAAGTGCTCAGATGAGGAGAAGTTAGATTATGCAGTCAGTTTTGTTGGACAAATGGTGGTTGACAAATTAAATCCCTTTATGTTTTGATAATAATAAAATATCTAGAATTAGTTAAGAAATTATTTTCAGGTACTACTTGATGAAAGAGTTGTGCAAATCAAGAAGAGCAAGTGTTTTATCATTAAAGAATCAAGATGGGA
>JAOSBK010034365.1:0-24986 GCA_027568895.1 Erythroxylum shatona | reverse complement strand
AAACATGCATGAAAAATCGTGAACGACACTTATTTTGAATAATTAAAATCCCTATAAAACGACACTTATTTTGGATAAGAGAGAGTAGTAACTTGTCTTTATAAACAAACATGCTATTGTACAGAATTAGTAGTCAGTGAATACTCAGTCGTGCCGGAATTTGCTTTCAGGGCAATGACTCATTCAAGGCACGGCTATTATTTCTGATAAGTTTTTTATTTTTCTTCACTGTTTTTTATTATCTCCAACATTTTGAAATCTTGCTTTAATGGCTGATTATGTTAACAAGACACTACCAGACCTTTCAAAGCTTGAACCTTTAGATGGTGTTAATTATAGGCGTTGGTCCCAGAAATTGCTAATATTTTTTGAACAATTACAAGTTGATTATGTTATGTTTGATGACATACCACCTGAGCATGCAACTATGAAACTCCTGCAATTTCTGTCACCACGCCTCTTACTAAAAGAGCCAAATCGTCTATTGATGAGTCTAGGAAGAAATTTGAAAAGGATAATAACACTGTTAGGGGACAATTGCTGCACCATATGACTAATAAATTGTTTGATCTATTTGTTAAACGAAAATCTGCTAAGTTTATTTAGGATACTCTGGAAAAGAGGTATGGTGATGATGATGCAGAATAGAAGAAATATGTGGTTGGCAAGTGGTTCCTATTTCAACTGGTGGATAACAAACCAAAGATGGGTCAGGTGCATGAGTGTGAAAATCTGGTGGCTAATGTAGTTAGGAAAGGAATGCAGATGTGTGAAACCTTACAGGTTAATATGCTATTGAAAAAAATTCCTACCTTCTTGGAGTGATTATGGAAATCACCTGAAGCATAAGAAGAAGGACAAGACCTTGCAAGAGTTGATCAGTCACATGAAAATGAGGAGACCAACAGATTGAAAGATAAGCAAATTTCTTGCTCTTTTGCTTCAGTTAATGCTAACCTTATTGAATCTGCTAGTGCTTCTAAAGACCTATTTAAGGGGAAAGGAAAGAAAATGCAGAAAGGTGGTGCTTAACAGAAAAAATAGTTCAAGATAAGTTATCACAAAATCCAAAAGAAGCATATCACCTGTTACGTTTGTGGCAAACCAGGCCATAAGGAATACTAATGCTTCAAGAGGAAGAACCAGTAGAATGAGAACCAGAATTCTACATCCACTTAAAATTTAGTTTCTGATAGTCTGTTTAATAGAGCTGACATGAAAGTAGTTTCTGAGGCTGATAAGGTAATAATTACCAAAAATGGGGATTTTGTAGGGAAGGAGTATTTGACTAATGGACTATTTGTTTTTGAACATTGTTTTTGTTGTTCCTAATGCCAGTTCTTATGCTACTACTTATATTGCTGAATCATTTGATATATGACATGGTAGGTCTAATAGAGATGGAGAATATTGAACTAATTTTCTCAAAGAATTTTGTGAAACAAATGGCGTTATTCGTGAGACTTTTGAACCATATACACCTCAACAAAATGGTATAACATAAAGGAAAATTCGAAAATGATGAACGATATGTTGTTAATTAGTTCTGGTATGTCTGACAATATGTAAGGAAAAGTTGTTTATCTGCATGTTATATTCTTAACAAGGTTCATCATAAAAACTTGGGTAAAACACCTCATGAAATGTGGAAAAGTTTTGTCGGTAACCTGAAATTTTTAATATTCATAACTTGGTAATACATCAAATAGATGTTAAAATGGCCACTTTAAATAGTGATCTTGAAGAAGAAATATAACGGAACATCCTAAAGGTTATGTAATTCCTAGTCAGGAGGATAAGGTACGTAAACTTAGAAAATCTCTTTATGGTCTTAAAAAAGTCCCTAAATAGTGATATGAAAATTTTGACCATACATTAGTAACCTACGGATATATTGTAAATGACTATGATTCTTATGTGTATTTTAAATTTTTTGGATCAGATGATGTGATTATATGTTTATATATTGAGGATATGCACATTATTTGGTACTAATATAAATATAAATGTAATAAAAGAGACAAAACTTTGCTTATCTTCTCAATTTGCCATGAAAGATGTAGGACAAGTTAATGTGAATCTTAGGTATTAAAATTACAAAAACTGACAATTGCTTTTCCTTATGCCAACCACCTTATATTGAGAAAATGTTGAAAATTTTCATTGTTTTGATGTATACTGTGAGAACTGAGAACACCTTTGATCCTAAGTTTTCACTTAAAAAGAACAATGGGCATAGTGTTTCACAAGATGAATATGCTAAGATCATGGGTAGTGTAATGTTTCTTATAAAATATAATAGACCTGACATATTCCATACTGTTAGTAGATCGAGTTGTTATACTCATATTCCAAATAATGAACATTCGAGTGCACTTCACACCTTAAAGGTACAACAAAATTGGTGTTTACATTTTAGTAAAAGGTATGGATAATAAAGAAGTAAGCTTTATTAGTGGCTATGTCTTTACTCTATATAGAGGTGTTATAACTTATATCATGAAAATCAACTAAACAAACTCGTATCGCACGGTCAAATATGGAATCAGAATTTACAGCCCTTGAAATGACAAGTCAAGAAGCATAATGTTTAAGGAACTTGTTGGCAGACATGCCATTGTGGTGAAGATCTTCAGTGCCGGTCTCCCTAACATTGTCTATAATGGTAGGAGAAGACACATCCATATTAGACACAATATAATCAGAGAACTCTTGAAAAATAGAGTGATTTCATAGGAATTTGTTAGATTTGAGAGAAGAGAATTGATCTTGAGTCATCGAGTGAGATGGAACTAAAGCCCGTTGAGAGTTGAGACAATATGGTGGATACCGCTCGTTCGGTCAAACGAATCCATATGTGTCATTGTTTATGTACTACTTTTCTCATACTTGTGATGGTGCACGTTGGATCTGTAGCCCTTTAAGGTGGTTCATTAGAAATGGACTTAATGGATTCCATTTGTAGAGGTTGAGTCTTATCGACTCTTAATGGTTTTATGGTTATAAAATGAAACTGACACCTACTTAGGTGTGTAGGTAGGCTGTCTTTTATGAAAAGCTTGAGTTGTATTTCTGGAGCACTTATGAGAAGTCAAGGTATACATATAAAATCTAAATTTTAAGTCTAATTTTATGATGTCTTATTCTATCTTATAAATTTCAGTCATTTATTTGTGTGGGTTTTACGTAAATCCCGCATAAATAAATATGAGTCCTGTATAAATAAATAACTAAAATTTATGAAACAAAATAAAATATCATAAAATTAGACAAAAAATTATGTCCCATACATATAGCCTAAACGAACACGCTATTGTATGGGCTTGAACGAGTGGCCATTGGGTTTTCGTAAAATCACCACATACATCAAAGTAACTGCTACCAAATCTATGATTTCGTCATTGTGAGTGATTCGGTTGCTTTGACCTTTAGTTGTGTATCATCCTCGTGCAAGTTGAGGAGACAAATTTAAATAATAGGAACAAGATGTACTGTACTTACCTCATTATACCAGACTTTATTGTACTATCAAATTAAATTTATAAATTGGCTTGTGATCCAAACGCAATTTCTGATGAAAATGACTTTATTAAATACTTTACTTTTGTCGTAATTAAATCCAATCAGATGCCATAAGGATAACACTAAATTTTCAACCAGATTAATATCTGCACTATCCGATCCAAAAAAATAGATATAGAGACTAAAAAATAAATTTTAAATAAATATTAAAAAATGGATGTAAATATAGATTTGGATATGGGTCTAGTGACAATCCGAACCGATGAATACCCATATCCTACCCGTTTTTTATTAACTCTATTTTTCTATTTTTTCTTGAATATTTATGCTTAAATATAATAAAACATTAATATTTTTTGAGAAAAAACAGCTTTAAAATCTCCACTTTATTCCTCAGTCATCACCTTTTTCATCATATTTTATTTTCTTATAGGATGATAATAATGTAAATGATATAGAGATGGAGTTTTGAATGTTATGGAGTTCACGCAAAGACAATTTGAAGCTTTGGATATTTCTGTCTTTATTCTAGTTCTTGATTGTGAAAAATATGTCATTACACTAGACATTATGATTTTTATTATTCCAATTTTATGATTTTTTAAGACATACAAATCAAAATTTTGACTTATTATTAAAGTAATTTTGATTTAGAGCGTTCGCAAAAATTTGCTCTTTATATTTTCTATTTAGAAGTTATGTTTTTATATGCTATACAACCCGATGGATATCCAAAAACTCGAACAATCCAATGGATTTAGATATGGGTAGTAAATCATAAAAACTGATAGATTTTAAATGGATAATGGATTGAGTCATAAAAAATAGGTATGGATATGGGTAGAGTAATACCCGAATCGAACCCTACCTATTGCTATCCCTAGCCACAACAGAAGACTATGTGGAATGGAAATAATGTAATGCTATGTTATTATCTCGGATCCTTAATTCTTTAATGTATGATATTACAAATAGTGTTTTTTTATAACACTGCTTATGAAGTTTGGGAAGATCTTCACAACTGCTTCTCTCAAAGCAATACACCACTAATTTTTCAAATTCAAAGAGATATTGCCTGGCTGACTCAAGATCATATGCCCATCGTGACTTATTACACAAAGTTAAAAAAATTATGGGATGAGTTAGGCTCTTATAATGATGCCACCTGTGGAGCAGATAATAAAAGGCATAAACTAATGCAGCTGATTATAGGGTTGAATGAGTCTTATGGTGTAGTTTGTGGTCAACTCCTTTTAATACATCCATTACCTGAGGTTGCACAGGCTTATTCTTCCATCATTCAAGATGAAAGCAATGAAATTTAAGTACAACATATGAGAAAATAGAGGCTTTAGCCATGGCTATTCATAAAGATGAACCAATAGCCCTTACTATTTGACACAAATCTGGTTTGTCTTCTTCTCGTCTTAATTCATTTAATCGCAAGCCACTACATTTTCCTTACTGTGACAGAGATCATCACACAAGAGAGACATACTAGAAGTTACATGGTTGTCCACTTGGACATCCCAAGCATACATCAGCTAAGAACACTCATTCCAAGCATAACAGAAATCTCAATCTTCAGTTAACAATGTCAAAGAGGCTACAACGATGCAACAGATTTAGTCCATTATGAATGGATTAACTAAATTACAGCTACAAAAAATGTTATCTGTTATGTAGGGTAATGGATCATCTTCATCAGTTCCTCCTAAAGCAAACAACGCTAACGCTTCTTGAAGTTTGTCACCACCTTAACTTATAATCAATATAGGTGTAACATATCACATTACTTCCTCTCCGGATTTGCTTATCAACAGTAAAGAGAACACTTCTTTACCAACAGTTGTTATGCCAAATGGAGACCAAGCTCCAATTATCTCTACTAGAAGTTTACCTTTGAGTCCAAATATCTATTTCAAAAATGTGCTTGGGGTACCATCTTGTAAAGTGGATTTGATGTCTATGATTTGAATCACAAGAGATTTAAATTTGCAAGATTTGATGACGGGGATGACGATTGGTTTGGGTAAACAACGAAATGGACTTTATTACTTAGTTGTAATGGCAGCAAATAAGTCACACCATTCTATTCATTCTGTAGTAGCCCATACCATCAAACCTTCTTCTTCTCAAAACACTCCTACAATCTTGTGGCATCGATGACTAGGGAACTTATCCTCTTTTAGATTAGATTTTATGGCCAAAACTTTGTTAAATTTTCCTTTAAAGTCAAATAATACTTGCGATGTCTGTGCTCTTGCCAAACAGACAAAGCTTCCTTTCTGCATTAGTTCAATTTCTTCTATTAATTCTTTCAAATTAATCCATTGTGATATTTAGGGACCATACAAAATTCCTTCTCTTTTTGGTGCTAAATATTTTTTGACTATTGTGGGTGAGTACTCTCGTTTTACTTAGGTTTTTTTCATGCATTATAAAAGTGAAGCATGACGCCTACTTACCAATTTTTTCTCTTTTGTAAAAACCTAATTCAACACTACTGTAGCTAATATTCAAGTTGATAATGGAATGGAATTTTCGCTATGCGAGAATTTTTTAAACAAAAAGGCAACACTTACCAACATTGTTGCACTTACAAACCTCAACAAAATGTGGTTATCGAGCACAAACATAGACATATCCTTAAGTCAATAAGAGCTCTTCATTTTCAAGCTCACCTTCCTTTACACTTTTGGGCAGAATGTGTCTCCATTGCTATCCATATAATTAATAGGTTACCCACACCTATACTTTCTCGCCAAACTCCTTTTGAGTGACTTTATGGAAAAATTCCTTTTTATTCTCACCTTAGAGTCTTTGGGTGTCTTGTATATGCTCTACTATTCATGTTCTTATAAGTTTGTTCCTCATGCCATACATTGTGTTTTGCTTGGTTATCCTGTTGGCCAGAAAGCTTACAAATTATATGATATTTAAACTCACCAAGTCTTCACTAGTCATGATGTTATTTTCCATGAAGATGTCTTTCCTTATGAATTCATTGCCCCTTCTATATCAACCATCGATTTTGTCCTACCTAATTCTATCACAGATCCTATTGTTTCGGAGATTCCTTTTCCCAACATCTGTGGAACCCATCCTTTCCTCTTCAGCTACTTCACCACCAACAACCCCCTTGCATCGTTCTCAATAACCTCATGTTCCTCCTACAACTTTGCATGACTATATTTACAATCAAATGACATCTTTGGAATCATTGTCACCCTTGTCATCTTTTCCACATAAAGGTACTTGGTATCCTCTCGGCAATTTTATCTCTTATGATTGTTACTTACCACAACATCATGTATTTATTACTACTGTTAATAATAATGTTGAGGCTACATGTTACGATCACGCTACTTCTCAACCTCATTGATAAGAAGCAATGTAATCTAAGTTAGCTACTTTAGAGGCCAACAATACTTGTCTCTCACATCTCTTCCTCTTGGAAAGCAGGCCATTAGTTGTCGTTGGGTATACAAATTCAAGAGCAAATCATATGGCTCTCTTGAACGCTATAAATCTCACCTTGTTATAAAAGGTTATACATAACTTGAAAGGATCGATTATCATGACACCTTTTCACCTACTGCTAAAATGGTTACAATTCGTTGTTTATTGGCTTTAGTTGCTGCTCAAAATTGAACTATTCATTAGCTTAATGTTTATAATGCTTTTCTTCATGGTGACCTTTATGAAGAAATCTATATGTCTCTTCCTTTTGGTTTCTAGCAATAGGGGGAGAATCTTATGTGTCACCTCGACAAGTCCTTATATGGATTAAAACAAGTCCCTCGTTAATAGTTTGCCAAATTCTCCACTACTATTTAAGATGTTGGATTTAGTCAGTTCAAAGCTGATTACTCATTATTTACATATAGGAAAGGAAATAATTTATAGCTTTATTGATCTATGTCGATGACATTCTCATAACTGGTAATGATACCGTTGCCATATCTCGTCTTAAATAATTTTTGCATAATCATTTCCGGATTAAATATTTAGAAAGCTTAAATTATTTGTTGGGTATGGAGATCTCATGGTCAAAGAAAGGTATTTTCATTTCACAAAGGAAATACGCTTTAGAAATTTTGAAAGAAGGCGGATATTTTGGAGCAAAACTTATGGATTGTTAAAAGATCCATCTCTATACAGGCATTTTGTAGGACACCTAATTTACTTGACTATTACTTGCCTTGATATCACCTATTCAATGCACATATTGAGCAAATTCATGCATATTCCATGCAAACCTCAAATTGAAGCTGTCATGCATGTATTACATTATTTAAAGAATAATCCAGGTCAAGGTTTGTTTTTTCCTTCACAAAATGATTTATTTTTGCATGCTTTTTATGATTCTGATTAAGGAGGTTGCCTAGTATCTCAAAAATCAACTACAGGCTATTGTGTTTTTTGGGATCTTCTCTCATTTCATGGCGGACAAAAAGGTAGAAGACTATTTCTCTATCCTCAGCAAAAGTTGAATATAGAGTTATGACTGGTACATGTTGTGAGTTATCTTGGTTACGATCATTATTAAATATTTTTGAATATTACATCCAAAGCTAGCATTGCTGTATTGTGATAATAAAGCAGCCCTACACATTGTAGCTAATTTGGTTTTTCACAAAAAAAACCAGACACATAGAAATAGATCGTCACTTTATTCATGATAAGATTCAAGATGGTTCAGTTACAACTGAATACATTCCTTCAACTGATCAACTTGCCAATGTGTTCACTAAATCATTAGGGAAAGAAGTTCTTTTTCTAAAATGAAATGCACGTTGGGAGTTATTGATAGTCACTCTCCAACTTAAGGGTAAGTGTTAAGAAATCTTATTGTATCTTGAGATTGATGGAGTAAATATTATAATAGATGAATTGTAGGAATATAATAGCTCAATTATAGGGATTCTCTATGTATATATATCGGTTCTCTATTTTCATCAAATAATGAGCAGAATATATTTTTTCATCTTCCTTTTTTTCACTTGCACATACTCGTTTACCTTTCCTGTCTACCTAACTATAACTGTATGGACATGAAGATTCATGAAGATATATAGTCGTATGGGATTTGAACATGCCTGTGTACCAATACCATGTATGTCTCTACAACCGTGTATATATGCAACCATTAAAAAGAAGAAATTAAAGGATACGGTCTAAGACACGGTCATGTACATGACTATATCTGACCTAGAATACTCTAAAATCCCTTTTTTCATACACTTACCTTTCAAGCTATACCTCGACGAGCCACTAACATCATTTAGCACTTATAGTAGACCTAACCATTATGCAATTGCACTAAATTCCCCATCTAAAACAAAGAAGAAAAGTAGGGCAAATTTTTTTTTGCTCTTTCATTTCATGCCTTTCTTATTTTTTATGCTTTATCGATAAACATTGGGGACTATGTTTTAAATAGATGTAGAGGTGGGGATATTTTTTTCTTATTTTGATTTTATGATATTTTGAACATTTTACGATGTTTGAGCACTTTCTTGTTTGTGCCTAATACTTTCAAAAGTTAATGAAATAAGATTTGTCAAAGAAATTTTTGTTAAACCAATTTGAATAAATTGTAATATGTGTGGAAATTGAGACTGAAATTGATCAAGGTGAAGGCTAAATACATTGATAAGTTGAAATAGTTAAGGTATGCATTTAAACAAATAGAGCCAATTAATTGATGAAGTATTGCATGTGGATCTGGTTAATTTATTTGAACCTATTGGCACTTGGGCCTTCAAAGATATAAACATCTTATATCTATCCAGTTTTTCTTTGGTGTGTGATTATCTTTTATTTGGATACCTTTAGAACTTGCATTGGAATTTGAATTGCTATGATGCTTGTGAGCTTGAATATTATAAAAGCCTTCCTTGTTTTATCTATTTAACTTAAAAAGCCACCTCACTTAATTATCCCTCGTCTAACCCTTTTGAGCCATTTTTAAGATCCCTTTTCTTTATGTTCTAAACCCATATCACAAAACTTTCCTATCATATATCTTATCACCCAACTATATATTTTTAATAAGGAATTTGTTAGCTATTTGGAGAATTAAATTTGACTTTTGTTTTCTAATCAACTCATAATGATTCAAAATTGAAAGTTTGAAATAAATGAATAATATCTTCAATAATCAAGGATGAATCAAAGATATTATGTAATGCCCCACTACCATAGAGTATATATCAGAACATCCTGAGGACATTCAAGTACATATCCTATAATAATGGCATGCTAGAGCAGTCACCTCACTAACTTAATGATGGCATCATCATTTATACCTAAATGTCACAATAGTTAAAAACCCAAAATTCCTGATTTCATTTCTTAAACATTATGTACATTGTAGCTTTACAACAACATCCATACATGTACAATAACAAAAACAAATCAAAGTTTACATCTTTGTAAATAGAACATGCTATATACATGAGGAATTATACAATGATTTTTATCTAGATCCTTCAATCTCAGCTGACCGACCTTTGAGTCATGTCTTCTATCCAAAATTAGTGCTAGTTCTCTTCTAAATTGAATTAGAAGCTATATCGTCACTCCCGAACCTGAAATGTTAACGTTGCAATTTTAGTGAATTTTGCGAACTCAATAAGTTAACCATCCTTGATGGTTCACTCAAATCATATAACACATCAACACATACAATCATATAATTCACATCATTTTATTATCTTCAAGTAGCATCACATAACACTTTGTTCACAATTTTCACATTCTCATTCAACACAAATCAACAATACATTTCAATCATTCAAACATATATAATAAATGTATATGCAATGCTCATGAGACTCATTTTCATTTATTACTTTTTTGTGACTAAGTACCTTTTTACTATCCTATATCCCTTGTGGATACCGGGCTTGTTCAGGTATTGTCCCATATCCCTTAGTAGATACCAGGTACAATTATAACTGAGCCAGAGGCTCTTATCACATTTTGAGCTTTAAGCACTTTTTACTGGCAACTCCGATCTCAAGTGCCTTTATTTTTCATGCATTCATGTAATGAAATGCATCACATTCACATATTTTCAATTAGTCAAGTGATTTCATTTTTACTTTCACATACACATTTCTCATCGGATCTTGGTCCGACATTCAACAAAAATGTTTAGTACACTTATTTCTATTAGATTCACATACAAGGAGCACTTCCAATATCTCATTCATGCATCAAACACCTCTGACATTCAATGTCCAGAATCAACACGATCACATTAACATAATAATTCAATACAGAAGTTAAAACAACCAATTTATTAAGTGGGACCATCTAGGTTACTCACAATTTGCTCCAGATAGCTATTGGCTGGAAGTTTTGGCAACTTTTGGATGTTGACAATCTATTTGCTCCTCTATATCATGCAACATACATTTACACACACATATAAGTACTCATTTATGCACATATGTATATATGAATTATGTGCAATGCATGCTCAATGACAATCCCGAGTATATTTTCTTTATTCACATCTCATGATCATCCATATTTCCAAAACACACATGAGTCTAATTTGAACTTAGGTTTACACCTCAATAAAACAAATTTATTCTAAGTTCATCACTAAATCGATCATTCCAGCTTTTCTCATAATAGATTTTTGGGTCAATTTTCTATGGCCATTATAACAAGGAAAATGAAGTATTTAGGCAATACATTCTTCTAAACAAATGTTCCCATATGTCTTAAGTTTCTAAGGACATAATTTCACACAATTTGGTTTAGTATTCTGCAAGTTGTACACAAAATACTTTGGACTATACTCAAACTGTGACAACACTTTGTACTCAACTTCAAGCCAAATTTTGAAACTCTTAGAGACAAAATTAAAATTCTATTCCTTCATGAAATCTGTATCCATATGTCTATAGTTTAATCTAAACTTAAAATAATTCCATTTGGATGTCTACAGATCAATATATGGCCAAAATACAGATGCATGTTTAGTGAAAACACCCCATTTAACAAATTCCAGTACACTTCATCATTTTCATCCTAAACTCATCAATCAACCATTATCAATCCTTTCCTAACGGATTTAGGTGGCCATAAAATTTTTTCGAGAGAAAGGACAATGTGTGAGGAGTTTGTGGTTCAAATTTCAAATCAATCGGTGATCCGAAGAAGAAGTTATGGTCAAAAGAGTAAAGGGCGTTTGAAACTGCCAAAAATCACTGCACTCTCACTGTCACAATCATTCTTATGCAAAATTGTGCACTGCCTGTTGAATCCTCTCTGTCACGATCATGCTTGTGCATGATCATTCACTACCTGATTTTTCATCTCGGTCACGATCGTGCAACTCCCCTAAGGTTTTCTCTCTTTCAGACGAACTTACCCAGATTTTATGAAACAACATATTTTCATCACTAGTTCTTCTCTTTTACTTAATCTATCATTTCTAACTTATGTCCTCATTATTTCCTTTTCATTTCTACTTCCTCAACTCATTCACACACAATAAAAATCTATAATTAATCATAAACATAAAAAATAGAACATATCATATACACACATTCATCCCATTTTCTGCGCATGTTCATCTTCGTTAACACCTTCATTTCATCTCTAGCTAATCATTTTAATTTACCTCATTTCTATACACCACACTACTCCTTTTAGTTAACTCTAGACTCATTTTAGTACACCTATACAACACACATAAAGATCCACATAACTACATAGTGAAAAACAGAACATACGCATGTCATCTTTTTGTGAAATTTATGTACATTTTTTATATCATCATAATGATCTTTCTATCTGAAAAATCATCTTAACAACAACTTATGAAATATTGATCATAAAAACACAAAAACAAGACATGGGCATACCCAAGTTTCTCATTCACGTTTCAGCAAATATACTTCCTTATTTTATAAACATTTAACTACTAACTATCAACGTACATGTCTCATTCCACAAATCGTGAAGGGTAATATGTTACTTGTTTAAAACTCCAAACTCTTCAAAATCACATGAACCCTAGTTTTCCATGATACACGATCATCAACAGTTAAGGGATGTAGGGTTGGGTCTTCATGTAGCAAATGAAGAAGACAACAAAATGATAGTAGCAAGAAGGGCGAGAGCAAGGTTTACGTTGATAGGGCAAAAAGAAATATTCGTAGGTGAAGAAGATGAAGAACGAAATGAAAAGAAATTAACAAGAGGTGAGAAAAAATGAATACAATGAAAGATAAATAAAAATGAAGATGGTCTTTCACTTAGGAGAGAGCGTCATAGGGGGTGGATCCATGGCTTGGCAAGTGACACTTGTCACTTGCCACTTGTCCACTTCCTATGCTCTCACTTGGTTATCTTATTTAACTAGTTAATTTGTCTCCAATTTTTAATCAAATTATCTCCCAATTTTTAATATCATATTCTCAACAAATCCTAATGTCATTAGCCAATTATTTCAACTGCCATTTAACACTTATTTCTACTACCATAAATCAATTGTCTTACCACTTGGCATTTTTTCTAGTCCATAAATACTCAAAATTTCGAAAATTTCACCAAAAATCCTAGATCAACAATTATACTCTCCAAATCAATTTTCAATACAAATAATCCACAATTCTCAATATAATCACATTTATAAATCAATTATACCTGAAAAATGTCAATGAATGCACGTAAAATCATTTTAACGTTTGTAATGAGTAATAATCACATATGGGTATATGCTATATTATGCGTGAGCATGAAATCCACTTTCTAACTTCTCAATAAACTCTCATGTACACTATTCTAAGGTTCTAACCCTTAACATGGGATAACAGGATGTTACAATTCTCCCCTCCTTAAGAAATTTCATCCTCGAAATTCTTATCTTATTGTTTGAACAGGTGGGGGTATTATCTCCTCCTATATTCCTCCATTTCCCAAGTTGCTTCCTCACTCGAGTAATTCTTCCAAAGGACTTTCACTAGTAGAATTACTCGAGTTCTCAGTTGTTTTGTTTGATATCCCATTATCTTGATCGGCTCCTCAACATAACTCAGATTACTAGTAACTTCAATCTCTTGAGTAGATAACACATGCATCGGATCAGATCAGTATCTTCTAAGCATACTCACATGAAATACGTTGTGTAACTGAAACATCTCATTCGGTAAAGCTAACTTGTATGCTAATGGTCCTATCCTCTCAATGATCTCATAAGGACCAATGTATCTAGAGCTCATCTTGCCTTTTTTACCGAACCTCAGCACTCCTCACCAAGGCGATACTCTCAAAACACTTTGTCTCCTACACTGTATTCCATATCCCTTCAATGCTAGTCCACATAGCTCTTATGTCTATCTTGAGATGCTTTAATTCAACTTCGGATCAGTTTCACCTTATCTACAGTATCCTGAATTAGTTTTGGGCCTTTTACCAATCTCAAGCCCTCTTCATCCTAACATAGAGATGATCGACATTTCCTGTCATACAATACCTCATACAGGGCCATTTCAATACTACTGTGATAGTGGTTATTATATATAAACTTAATTAAAGCTATGTACTGATCCCAAGCTCCTTGAAACTCCAATACACATACGATGAGCATATCCTTAACATTCTTAATTGTCCTCTCACTCTATCCATCTGTTTGAGGATGAAATACAGTACTGAAGTTTAACTTTGTACCCATAGCTGACTGCAAGCTCTTTCAGAATCTCGAAGTAAATCTGGGATCCCTATCCGATACAATGGAAACCGGAATCCCATGCAGTCTAACCACCTCATTTACATATCTCCATGCCAATTGGTCTAGTGAGTTATTCTCTCTTATTGGTAAGAAATGGGTCGACTTAGTCAATTGGTCTACCATAACCCATATAACGTCATTTTGCCTCAGAGTCTTTGGCAATCCCATTATGAAATCCATAGTAATTCATTTCCATTTCTACTCCAGAATAGGTAACGAATGTAGCTTCCCAACTGGAGCCTGATGCTCAACCTTAATCTACTGGCAACATACTCTGCTACTTGCTTTTTCATCCCTGGCCACCATAAATGTTGCTTCAGTGTGTTATACATCTTGGTGGTACTAGGATGCATAGCATAAGCAGCTATATGAGTTTCCTCTAGAATTTCCTTTCTCAATTCATCTACATTAGGCACACACAGCCTTTGCTTCAACCATAGAGTCTCATCTCTCAGTTCAAATTCAGAAACCGGATTTATTTTCAATTTCTCAATAAGCTTCACCATTTCAGGATCTTTACTCTGAACTTTTTAGATTTTGTCATATAACATAGGTCTCATCTTCAATGTAGCAATCAATGCCTCATTCTACTCTAGATTTAACTCCACATTTAGAGCTCTCAATTGAATTAAGCTCAGCAACCTCAATAACAGAATCTGAGCTACATTGCTATTTGACTTTCTACTCAAAACATCGACTACCACATTCGCTTTTCCTGGATGATAGTCAATCATACAGTCATAGTCTTTCAACAACTCTACCATCTCCTCTGTCTCATATTTAATTCCTTATGACTCAACAGATACCTCAAACTCTTATAGTTGGTACATATCAGGAATGTCTCTCCATACAGATAATGTCTCCATATCTTTAGAACAAAAAAAACTGCAGCAAGCTCTAAGTCATGTACTGGATAATTTATCTCGTAAGATATTAATTATCTCGATGCATATGTTATCACTTTACCATACTGTATCAATAAACATCCCAAACCTTGATGCAAAGCATCATTGTATACTAAATATCCTCCAGTTCCCGATGGAATAGTTAATATTAGTGTCGTAGTCAACCAACGCTTCAACTTCTCAAAACTCTTCTAACATTCATCATTCCATCTGAAAGGTACATTCTTCCTCCGAAGTTTAATTAGAGGGGTTGAGATCAATGAGAACCCCTCGACAAACCTCTGGTAATATCTGGCTAATCTTAGGAAACTTCAAATTTCTATTACATAGTTCGAAGCCTCCCACTTTATTACTACCTATTTCTTCTTTGAGCCTACTTATATGCCTTGTCCAATTACTATGTGACTCAGAAATACTACTTGATTTAGCTAAAACTCACATTTACTGAATTTGGCATATAGTTGTTTCTCCCTCATAATCTGTAAGATTACTCTCAAATGCTCAGCACGCTCTTCTCTACTTCTTGAGTACACTAAGATGTCATCAATAAACATAACTACAAAATGATCCAGGTAGGTCTGAAATATCTTATTCATCAAAGCCATAAATCCTACTGGGTCATTAGTTTACCCAAACGAAATTTCTAAGAACTTAAAGTGCCCATACCTACTCCTGAATACACTTTTCGTTACATCAGCCTCTGCTATCTTCAACTGATAATACCCAGATCTCAAGTCCAACTTAGTGAATAGCTGAGCTCCCTGCAACTGATTAAGCAAATTATCAATTCTAGGCAACGGGTACTTGTTCTTCACTATCATCCGATTTAGTTGCCTATAATCGATGCGTAGTCTCAGAGTTCCATCTTTCTTCTTCACAAATAAGACTGGAGCTCCCTATGTTGATACACTAGGTTTAATGAATCCCTTTTCCAACAACTCCTGTAACTGAGCCTTCAATTCCTTTAGTTCCATAGGTGTCATCCTATATGGAGGAATAGATATAAGAGCAACACCTGGAACTAGATCAATCATGAACTTTGTTTCTTGATCTGGAGGTAAACCAGATAACTCAGCAGAAAGCACATCTAGGAATTCCCTAACTACAAGAATGTCCTGCACATTCTGCTTAGTTTCGGTATCGATGACGTGGGCCAAATAAGCCTCACATCCCCTTTGCATCAACCTCAAAGCACTCAATAATAAAATCAACCTAGCTGGCACTGCTTAACTAATACCTCAGAAAATTGCTCTCGATTGATTAGGAGATTCTAATATCACCTCCTTAGTATAACAGTTAATGATAGCCCTATAAGTAGTGAGCCAATCCATGCCTAAGATAATATATATCTCCCTTAACTATAGCACAATTAAGTCTGTCTCCAATTATGCTTAATCAAATCGAATCAAACACCTCTTGCAGAATTCTCTTATTAATATATTACTACTTATCGGTGTACTCACCTCTAATCTATGTTTCAACAGTTCTCTATCACAATGCAACCTAGATGCTAGATGCGGTGTGATAAAAGAATGCGTAGATTCAGGATCTAGCAATACAAAAGCTTCATAAGCAAAAATAAGCAACACAACTGCATCGATATCTAGAAAATCTTGAGCCTCCTGTCTAGTCATTGCATAAACTCTACCTTGAGACTGCAGTCAATTGCTCTACGCCTCAGTCTTAACAGTAGGACTCCCAGAACTCATCCTGTCTCTACCACGGCTTCTCTGTCTAGACCCATTAGCTGCTGGACAGTTGGTTCAGTTATTGATCCCCCTCTCACCAGACTGAGCTCCAACAATGGCAGGACAATCTCTAATTCAATGCTCAAGAGAGCCATAGTGGAAACAAGCTCCTGATAATGTCCAACACTCACCACTATGTCTCTTTCCACAGTGCTCACAGTTAGGTATCTATGGTGGTTTCCTACTATAAGTCTGTCCTCCAGACGCCTAACCTTTGCCAGAGAAACAAAAGTCGTCTCTTGGCCTAAACCCAGATTATCTCGATCTCGACTGTGATCGGGACGATCTACTTTGGAGTATCCCGAATCTCTTGCTAGATTCAGCTTGAAATTCACCAAGTCTCTTTATTATAGACTCCTGCCTAAACTCTACCTGTCCCTCTTTCAATAGCTACTCAATTTTGATGGAAGCAACTCTCAACTTAGTGAAACTGCTTAAGTTGGTGATTGCCAGCCTTGTCCTAATCTCCATGTTCAACTCATCTTCAAATCTCTTACACTTGTCTTCTTTAATAGGAATCAAAGTAGTAGCATACCCCATCAATTCATTGAACTTGATCTCATATTCAGCCACAGATACATTGCCCTACTCTAGAAATTCCTTCATCTTTCTATCCAGGCAGATCTTAGGCATGTAGTGCTCCCTGAAGATCTTCAAAAAGTCTTCCCATTTTAAGTTACAAAGCTTGGTGGTATTGCCTAGAACAGTTTTCCACCATTAATAAGCTCGTTCTTGCAATAAGGAAATTTCGGAGTTGAACTTTTCATCTGGTTTGTAGTCCGTCTGATCAATAATTCTCTTCGTTTTCTCTATCCATCCCTCGGCCTCTGCAGGATTTGTACTTCTATAGAAGTCTATAGCCCCCTGTCTTTACAGCTTATCGTACCTCCTTTCCCTTCTCTCGAGAATTCTTGGAGGCATCCTCTCAGCTCGAGATACTGAAGACTCCCTACTGGCTCCTACTGATTCTAGGTCAGCTGACTATCTCACTTGATCACCTATGGAAGATGATTTATAATAGGCAATAATTTTAATTACTATCCGCATTTCTAACGATATTTCATGTCTAATATTCCTACATATCCCTATAGATGCCAACCATGCTCTGATACCAAAAATTGTAACACCCTACTATTATAGAGTATATACCATAATATCCTGAGGACATTCAAGTACATATCCTATAATAATGGCATGCTAGAGCATTCACCTCACTAACTTGATCATGGCATCATCATTTATACATAAATGTCACAATATTTAAAAACCCAAATTTCCTCATTTCATTTCTTAAACAATATGTACATTGTAGCTTTACAACAACTTCCATATATGTACAATAACAAAAACAAATCAGAGTTTACATCTCTGTATACAGAACATGCTACATACATGAGGAATTATATAAACATTTTTATCTAGATCCTTCAGTATCACTTAACCGAGCTTTGAGCCATATCTTCCATCCAAAATCAGTGCTAGCTGTCTTCTAAATTGACTAGAAGCTATATCGTCACTCCCAAACCTGAAATGTGAACCTTGCAATTTTGGTGAGTTTTGCAAACTCAGTGAGTTAACTATCCTCGATGGTTCACTCAAATCATATAACACATCAACACATACAATCACATAATTCATATCATTTCATTTATCTTCAAGTAGCATCACATAATACTTTGTTCACAATTTTCACATTCTCATTCAACACAAATCAACAATACATTTCAATCATTCAAACATACATATTAAATGTATCTGCAATGCTCATGAGACTCACTTTCATTTTTTACTTTTATGTGACCGAGTGCATTTTTACTGGCCCATATCCCTTGTGGATACCGGGCTTGTTCAGATATTGTCCTATATCCCTTAGTGGATACTGGCTATAATTACAACTAAGTCAGAGGCTCTTATCACATTCTGAGCTTTAAGCCCTTTTATTGGCAACTCCGATCACAACTGACTTTATCTTTTATGCATTTATGTAATGAAATGCATTACATTCACATGTTTTCAATCAATCATTTGATTTCATTTTTACTTTCACATACACATTTCTCATCGGACCTTTGTCGAGCATTTAACAAAAATGTTGAGTACACTTATTTATGTCAGATTCACATACAAGGAGCACTTCCAATATCTCATTCATGCATCAAACGCCTCGGACATTAAATGTTCGGAATCAACACAATCACATTCATATAATAATTCAATACAAAATTTAAAACAACCAATTTATTAAGTGAGACCATCTAGGTTACTCACAGTTTGCTTCAGATAGCTATTGCCTCGAAGTCCCGGCAACGTCTGGATGATGACGATCTATTTGCTCCTCTATATCATGCTACATACATTTACACATATCATAACTTTGCATAATTATATAAGTACTCATTTATGCACATATGTATATATGAATTATGTACAATGCATGCTCAATGACAATCCTGGTATATTTCATGATCATCCAAATTTGAAAAACTCACATGAGTCTAATTTGAACTTAGGTTTACACCTCAACAAAAAAAATTATTCTAAGTTCATCATTCAATCGATCATTCCAGCTTTTCTCATAACAGACTTTCGGGTCAATTTTGCATGGCCTTTATATCAAGGAAAATGAAGTATTTAGGAACTACATTATTATAAAAATATGTTCCCATGTGTCTTAAGTTTCTAAGGACACTAAGTTCACACAACTTGGTTCAGTATTCTGCAAGTTATACACAAAATACTTCAGACTATACTCAAACTGCAATAACACTCAATACTCAACTTTAATACAAATTATGAAACTCTTAGAGACATAATTAAAATTCGATTCCTTCTTAACATTGGTATCCATATGTCTTTAGTTTAATCTAAACTTAAAATAATTCCATTTGGATGTCTACATATCAAAATATGGCCAAAATACAGATGCATGTTTAGTGAAAACATTCCATTTAACAAATTCCAACACACTTCATCATTTTCATCCTAAACTCATCAATCAACCATTATCAATCCTTTCCTAATGGATTCAGATGGCCATGAAATTTTGTAGAGAGGAAGGACAATGAGTGAGGAGTTTTTGGTTCAAATTTAAAGCCAATCAGAGGTCTAAGGAAGAAGTTATGGTCAAAAGAGTGAAGGGTGTTCAAAATTGTCAAAAATCACTGCACCCTTACTGTTACTGTCACGATCTTGCTTATGCATGATCGCACACTACCTGTTGAATCCTCTTTGTCACGATCGTGCTTGTGCACGATCATGTACTACCTAATTTTTCCTTTCAGTCACAATCATGCAACTCCCCTAAAGTTTCCTCTAACAAACTTACCTAGATTTTACGAAACAACATATTTTTCTTCACTAGTTTCTCTTTTGCTTAATCTATCATTTCTAACTTATGTCCTCATTATTTCCTCTTCATTTCTACTTCTATTTCAGATCAACTCATTCACACACAATCAAAATCTATGATTGATCATAAACATCAAAAATAGAACATATCATATACACACATTCATCCCATTTTCTACACATGTTCATCTTTGTTAACACCTTCATTTCATCTCTAACTTATCAT
Organism: Erythroxylum shatona; assembly: GCA_027568895.1. NCBI lineage: Eukaryota > Viridiplantae > Streptophyta > Magnoliopsida > Malpighiales > Erythroxylaceae > Erythroxylum > Erythroxylum shatona. Next base: position 4,478 of record JAOSBK010034365.1, on the reverse strand, counting down.
TTTAATTGACACCACACTGCTCCTTTTCTTTAACTCTAGAATCATTTTAGTACACCTCTATAACACCCAAAGAGATCCACGTAAATAAACAGTGAAAAACAGAACATACACATATCATCTTTTTATGAAATTTCTGCACTCATTTTACATCATCATAATGATCTTCTATTTGAAAAATCATCTCAACAACAACCTATGAAATATTGATCATCAAAAACACAAAAACAAGACATGGGCATATCCAAGTTTCTCATTCATGTTTTAGGAAATATACATCCTCATTTTATAAAAATTTAACTACTAACTATCAACGTGCATATCTCATTGCATAAATCATGAAGAGTAATATGTTACTTGTTTAATAGTCCAAACTCTTCAAAATCACGTGAACCCTAGCTTTCCATGATTCACGATCATCAACAGGTAAGGGTGGTAGGGTTGGGTTTTCATGTAGCAAATGAAGAAGACAACAAAATGATAGTAGCAAGAAGGGTAAGAGCAAGGCTTACGTTGATATGGCAAAAAGAAAGGTTCGTAGGTGAAGAAGATGAAGAACTAAATGAAAAGAAATTAAAAAGAGGTGAGAACAAATGAATACAATGAAAGATAAATAAAAATGAAGATGGTCTTTCACTTGGGAGAGAGCATCGTAGGGGTGGATGCATGGCTTGGCAAGTGACACTTGTCACTTGCCACATGTCCACTTCCTATGCTCTCACTTGGTTCCCTTATTTAACTAGTCAATTTGTCTTCAATTTTTAATCCAATTGTCTCTCAATTTTTAATATCATATTCTGGCCAATTATTTCAACTACAATTTGACACTTATTTTTACTACCATAAATCAATTGTCTTGCCACTTGGCATTTTTTCTAGTCCATAAATACTCAAAATTTTGAAATTTTCCTAAATTTTCCCAAAAATTCTAAATCAACAATTATACTCTCCAAATCAATTTTCAATACATATAATCCACAATTCTCAATATAATCATATTTATAAATTAAATATACCTGAAAATGTTAATGAATGCATATACAATCATTTTAACGTCTACAATGAGTAATAATCACATGTGGGTGTGTGCTATATTATGCATGAGTATGAAATGCACTTTCTTACTTCTCAATAAACTCTCATGTACACTATTCTAAAGTTTTAACCCTTAATATAAGATAACAGGATGTTACAGATTAGGGTTAAAAGATTTTCACACAAGTTTTGAAGGCTATATATAGAGCCAAGATGTGAAGGAGAAAGGCATCCAATTTTAAGCTACAAATTCCCACTTCTCAAAGATCTCTTATATTCTCTTTTCTTTAGTCAAAATTAGAGTAGTTTTTCTTCAGCTTCTAGTGGTAAGAATGGTCATTGTTGGCTAACTCTTTTATTCTTGGTTAAATGAAGTGGAAGGTCCTTTTGAAACTTTGAAGATTAGGACTCAATTAGTTTTTATAGTGAAGTATCTCATTAATTCATGTATTGAATTGTTCTTCTATACTTTTATTTTATGATTATTTGTAATTAATTCCAATGTGCACAATTAGTTTATTGATTGAAATAATCATTCGCTATATGAAAGTTAGAATATGCAAAAGTTTAAGTCTTTTAATAACTTGTAACAACTAAAAATCTTAATTTGTTGTAATCAAAAATTATTTCTCTTACGAAAAGCATTGAACTAGATTAAATGCAACCGCAAATATACTGTTGGCTTACTTCAATGGTCTTTCTTTTCTTAAAGTTATTATGTAATTAAATTTTGGATTATATTTAAGGTTGTTAAGCAATAAGGATTAATGAATTACTTGTTTTTTATGATTTAATTTTAAGGAAAAATGGATATCTAGTATCACATCAAATATATGATTGATGAAATAATTATTTTGTGCTAATAATCAATTGTAGTTCTAAAGAGTGGAAGTAACCATAAACTAAGATTTGTTTTATTGAGAACTCTCATTTTATTTCATCCTTTATTTTTTGTATTACAAAATTGATCAACCCCCTTTCTTTATTAATTATTTTCTTTTGTGACGGTTGAAAAAAAAGAATTTTATGTGAGATCAACTCCTACTTTTCTCTATTACATTTATTCAATTTAAAAAATATAAAAATTAATTTAAGGTACTCATAATAGTTTCACCAATAAAAGTTAACTTAATAGTGAAACAAAAGTCAAACAGGGCAGTCTTCTTGTGATTTTTTATCCATTCCGATATAAGTATCAACTAAACATTTTTACTTCCGAGAGGAATTTTACTTCTGAGAGGAAAAACCAGTAAGAATTTGCATCACCTAAAATGACAAAGCTTTCATTGAATATGTGTCATTCTTTTGTTATATGCCACAATTTTAGTATTAGTTATGGAAGCTGTACATTTGGAAATTTGAGCTGGGCATAGAGGAGACTTTCGCATCATTGATTGTTAATAATTGTGTAGCCAGGTACTAGCTAGCTAAATAGATCCTAATCTTTATAGAATCTGCTAGGCCTATGTTGAAGTTCAGGACCCAATAACGGGGTAGATGGCCTACTTGGGGCCTTGCACTTCTAGCTTCGATTGCAAATCATTAAAGTAATAGAAAAATATTATAGAAAGAGAAAGAAAATATACTTTGAATGGAGAATAAATTGTCCTTTTTTATTCACTCTAGAAACTTCAACGCACTGACATTATATACAGACATACGGTCCTTACAAATAGGAAGGACCGTATTAGTAATAATTTATTAGTTATTAAATTGAAAATATTTTATTTTTAAATTTTATTTAATTTATAATTATTATTAGTAATAAAATATTTATTATTATTTTAAAAACTTTGAAAAAATGAGGGTAGGAGAGGTAGGAGGAAGGGAAGAAGATTTTGAAAAATTTTGAAACTCTTGCAAAAAGTCCACCAAAATTTTAAAATTTCTGGTATCGGTTGGCATTTGGCCAGTATTTTGCATACCGGTCGGTATCAGCTGATACAACCGAAATCAGCCAGTACCAACTGATATTTAAAACTAGTACCAAAATTTAAAATACTGTACTGATTTTGGGTCGATACATACCGGCACAGCCAAAATCGACCGATAGTGATCGGTATTTAAAACTGGTATCAAAATTTAAAATACCGTACCGGTTTTGGATCGATACGGTATATACTGGTCGGTAAGGAACGGATTTCATAACAAAACAAGAAATGGGAGAAAAATCATGAAAACAATGTACTAGAAATTTTCAAGAGTGAGGAGATGGTGATTACAAGACACAAATCTCTCTTGGTAACCTCTTTTTAACCCTAGAAAAAGATTTTAGATATAAGCTAATACATCAAGAAGAACAAAATTAAATAAAGTGGGCTGTGGGTCTTACCCACTACAAGAGAAGTTTAAATTAGCGGCGAAAATTTACCGACGGTAAAAAAACGTAGGCAATTACTGACGAAAATAGTATAGACTTCGGTAATGTCATTCGGAAATATTTGTTTAGTGGAAGTAGAATTTCCGTCGCTACTTTGGGACGAAATGGTTTAACGATAGATATTATCGTCTGTAATTTTGTCAGTAAAAGTCGTTGTCATTCATCGGCTTTCAACTCTCTCAATCTCCATACTCAACAACCTCCCACTTGGAGACTGTAATACATGAGGACAAAAAAAAAACACACTTATACTTTACCATCAATCACATACTCCATATGCAATCCTCAAATGCCAACTGAGGTTCGACACAACCTCAATTTGTTCACACTCACCCCTTTAGTGAGCATATCTGCTAGGTTCTTAATACCTAACACCTTCTCAAACACAACACACCATCTTCAACCAAACTCCGAATGAAATGGTACTATCGTCTATGTGTTTAGTTCAGGAATGAAACATGGGATTCTTAGCCAGTTGAATTGCACTTTGACTATCACTAAAGATAACACATCGATACTGCTGCTTACCCATCTCCTCCAAGAAGTTCTCAAGCCAAACTATCTCCTTACTAGCCTTGGACATAGCCACATACTCAGACTCAGTTGTAGACAAAGAGACACACTTCTGTAGCCTAGACATCCAGCTTACAACTTTACCACCAGTTTGTTAGAGTAGTGCCCTAAAGGCAATCGCCTTTAGCGCTTTTTGTACAAAGTTATGTACAGACTTTATTTTTAATAATAAAAAAGTCATATTTCATTATGATTTATAAGCAAATTAATGAAGTTCATGATATATGACATAGCATAAAGGAAATTATGATGAGATCATACTATTGAGATTCCTATCATGTGCAATTATGTCAGTATCTAAATTATTCCTAGTCATAGGATTAATGAAACTAGACATTGCTAATTCAGATAGACTAGCACACGTCAAACTCCTTGATTTGATCAAGCAGTGGATCTCAGAAACTGTAGACATGAGGTGTGAATGCTTACTAGAGGTAGTAAGTACATTGGATGACCTACCATGAGATCATCACATGGATGTCCTATTCTAATG
>JAOSBK010034282.1:0-25044 GCA_027568895.1 Erythroxylum shatona | reverse complement strand
ACTAAAACATTATCCTGCGCATGACTTCCATCTGAAAATTGACTTTCTTAGAGATTGAATTAGAACTTGATTTCATCGGAAAATTTTTAGCCTTATATTTCTAGTTTACTCCAAATCAAGAATCATCTCATTTGGATAACTAGACATCAAGTTATGGCTAAAACACCGTAGCATGCTCAAAGAACATTTTTCAACTGCACTCTCCAACTTTTAACTTCTAATATTTCACATATAACTCATCTTGTATCTAAACCATATTTTCTATTCCTTTTAAATTTCAAGGATTCTCCTTTGCTTTACACATAACTAATTGCCAATAATCTCTCATTTAATAGTTCTAGCTTCCATAAAAGGTTCGGGGCCCAACATTAATTTAGTAGATTTTTATATTTTATAGATTTTATATATACATTTTTTTCTTTGATTATTTCTATTGTGATTTTTATTTGTAATTATATTTTAGTGTTGTGTTAATGTTACATCCGGGTTTTTAGAGGCTTCTTAGGCATAGACCTGAGGGACGAGTGTAGGCCCGAGGCAGGAGAGATATGTTCAATTCGCGTGAGTGAAGCCAGTGCAAGCAGGTCGGTGTGTGCAGTTTGCCGAGATAAAAACGGTGAGGACGAAGTGAGATTCGACTCTTGGAACGTTGGGACCCTAATGGGTAAGTCCTTAGAATTAGTGGACATTTTATACAAGTATAGGATACAAATAGCCTGCATTCAGGAGACAAAGTGGTCAGGAGTTAAAACAAAGGAGATAGTAGGTTTCAAACTATGGTACTCAGGAAGTACACGGAAGCAGAATGGGGTAGGTATCCTGGTGGTCAAGGAACTTATAAGTAGAATAGTGGGGATTACAAGGGTAAATGATAGGATTATAGTGGCTAAAATTGTTTTTAGCAATGTGATTTTTAATGTTGTTTGTGCGTATACACCTCAAGCGGGTTTAAACATACAATAAAAACGCCTGTTTTGGGAGGTGCTAGAGAGGGTGTTGCAACAATTTGCTAATATGGAGCAGATCATCCTAGGAGGTGATTTTAATGGGCATATAGGGGCTGGTACAAACAGATATACAGGATCCCATGGGGGCTTCAGATACGACATTAGAAATGATAACATGATTGCTTTTATTGGACTTGGCCATAGCGTATGAGTTAGTCATAGCTAATTCCTTTTTTAAGAAAACGAAGCACACTTAGTAACTTTTTAGATTAGCACTTCCAAGACACAAATAGATTATCTCATTTTCAGGAGAGGTGCCAGATCATGGTGTAAAGATTGCAAAGTATTGCCGATTATATGCATATCGACTCAACATAAATTGCTAGTTCTGGATTTCGGGATTAAAGGATGGAGGTCACAGCTTTTTAACCTACATTGTCATAGAATTAAGTGGTGGAGGCTAAGAGGGGACAAGATGGAACGATTTAAGACACAAGTTCGGTCAAATGCAACATGGTCTATGTGCGAAGATGCAAACCTGATGTGGAAGGGTGTAGCCTCTATAGTGCGTGCAACTGCCACAAATCACCTAGGGGTATCCAAAGGGGTCCCTAAAGGGTAAGGAGGAGGGCGGATGGAAGGTTGTTGGTGGTCGGATGAGGTCCAGGGGACTGTTAAGGCAAAGAAGAGAGCTTTTAAGGATCTTTTAGCTAGTTCAACGAAGGCAGAGAGAGAAATTAACAGAATCAGATATGGATTGGCAAAATGGAAGGCTAAGAAAACTATCGCAGTGGCCAGAGGGGAAGCATATGAGACTATATACAGGGACTTGGATACATTAAGGGGAGCACAAAAGATTTTCAAGCTAGCACGAGATAGGGCACATAGGATGAAGGATTTCAACCAAGTTTGTTGTATAAGTGATGAAGTAGGGCAGGTACTCACAGAGACCCAAGACATCCAGAGATATGGCAGAGGTACTTTCATGGCCTGTATAACGAAGAGATAGTGGGCAACTCTAGGAGAACCCTCTGTGATGAGGCATGTTCATGACAAGTGTGTATGGGTAAGGATTATGAGGGGAGAAATTATAAAGGTGTTAAGAGGGATGGGAAGTAGAAGGGCCGTAGGGCCAGACGAGATCCCATAGAGGTATGGAAATGGTTAAGAGTTGTCAGCATTGCATGGTTAGTTCAACTTTTCAATGTGATTTTAGAATCATCCAAAATGCCAGATGAATGGAGATTAAGTAGGTTAATCACCTTATACAAGGCCAAAGGGGACATCCAACAATGTCACAACTATAGAGGCATCAAACTATTAAGTCATACCATGAAGTTGTGGGAGAAGGTAATTGGAAAAGAGAATCTGGAGAGCTACTTCTGTATCGGCAAACCAATTTGAATTTATGCCTGGTAGGTCCACGACAAAAGTGATACATCTACTCCGTAGACTCATGGAATGCTACAGGGAATGAAAACGGGATTTGCATATAGTTTTTATTGATTTGGAGAAGGCGTATGATAAGGTTCCTAGAGACCTCTTATAGAGGTGTTTGGAGGCCAAGGGCATTCCTATCACCTATATTAAAGTAATTACGGATATGTATGAAGGAGCATTGACTAGCGTAAGGATGATAGGAGGGGACACGGAAGCGTTTTCTATCAGTGTTGGTCTCCACCAAGGATCTGCATTAAGTCCATTATTGTTCACATTAGTGTTGGATGAAATTACCAAACATATTTAAGGAGAGGTACCTTGGTGTATGTTATTTGCGGACGATATTGTCCTAGTGGATGAGACCAAGGAGGAGTTAGACTACTGGAGAGATGCGTTATAGTCGAAAGGTTTTAAAATGAGCAGGTCTAAGACAGAGTATTTAGAATACAACTTTTCAAGAAACCAGATGGCGCATAAGGTGACTGTAGCAATTGGTACTGACGTTATACCATAGAGGATAAGTTTTAAGTATCTTGGGTCAGTCAGTCAGAGTGATGGTAATATCGATGCCAATATAGTACATCGTATTAGATCAGGTTGGGCCAAATGGAGGAGTGCATCAGGGGTTTTATGTGACAAAAAATTCCTTTAAAACTGAAGGGGAAGTTTTATAAAATGGTGATTCATCCAACCATGTTATATGGGACAGAGTGTTGACTTGCCAAACGTAGGCATATAAGACAGTTGTTAGTAGCATAAATGGGTATGCTTCAGTGGATGTATGACATTACAGGGAGAGATAAGGTCCGAAATCGGGTGGTGAGAGATAGACTACAAGTAGCTAGCTTTGCCGATAAGTTGAGAGGGACTAAGCTTAGGTGGTATGAGCATGTGCGTAGGAGGCCCTCCGATGCTCTGGTACGAAGCTGTGAGGGAATAACACTTAGTGAATATAAGAGGAGAAGAGGGAGGTCTTACAAGAATTGGCAGGAAGTGATCAAGGAGGATATGTCAGAGTTGGCCCTTAATGAGGTAGTAACTAGAAATAGAAAAGTTTGGCATGATCGAATAAGGGTAAAGGATTAACCGTTCCAGTGATGTTGTGTCACGATGCGCATATTGCACGACAGGTGTGGGGGGACAGTAGGGGGTCATCCCAGCAGGTTCTTTGAGGAAGGTCCCTGTACTGACTGAGAGACAAGAAGGGATGGACTTTATAGCCTATTAGGTTCTCACAGACCTGGCCTCCTTCAAGTATTTCCCATTACTTGTATTTTCATTTATTTTATGTTTTTAATGAATTGTTTTTGTAACCTGCATTATTCGTATATTGTCTTATTTGCGTGTGGGTCCACCGAAAATAGCCTCTCTACTATGCAAGGGTAAGGCTGCATACTATCGGACCTCCCTAGACCCTGCTTCATTGCGAGATTTTGGACTAGGTAATGATGATGATGATGATGATGATGATGATCAATAATTAAATCAGAATAAAATATGAATCTTCATTCATACCTTATTCCAAAGCTTAATCGTAATCTTGTAGTATCCCTCAAGCAGTTTTTGAAATCAGTTCATCTCAAATACCATAACTGCATAAGTGTCCAGCCTCTAATGATATTTATAGAACAGGTTAATATAACTCTGTAACTTTTACAAAGAGGGCTAAGCAAGAAGTGCTAGTTTCATTATAGTTTAAGCTTGTTTATAATAAATTTTGAGAATTTTAGTAATTTAACTAAAATGAAATTCTTATTTCAATTAAACTTTAATTAGAATTACAAATATTTATAATTAAATGCCAATTATGCCCAAATAAGATCCAAGATCTTATATTGATCCTTATTTATTAAATATCTCATATTTAATCATAAACTTTCTCAAATTTTATAATCAAATCCAACTTAAATAAAATATATTTGCTCTCTTCAACCTGTTCTTTATGTAAGACTCATTAAGTTCCCAAATATATTGGTAATGAATACAAATTATAACCCTAAATCATATTAGGATTAGATAAATTAAAGTCTTTTAATTTATCTTTAATTCTCTAATTAAACCATTTATATCTATAAATCAAAATTAGCTTCTAGCAACACATCATGAGTATGCAAATATTTAGAAATGTCAAAGTAGTTTTGACTAACCTTTATATGCATAATTTTTCCGTATAACTTAATTCTTTCATCATACAATGTTTTGATTAGACATAAAGTATGAATTAATGTCTACTCTATTTTGAGTTCAATCATATTGACTCTCCATCATTAACTATTGATTCAAATAATGACATTTTGTGAATTATTTACAAAATTTCATTCCAGCTTGGTCACAGATTCTCGAATTAACACCAATCGAGAACAATAAAGCATTCAACCTAATTATTTTAGGGTGATGATCTTATCTTGATTACTTATCTACCACCGTATAGTTTATGCTATATCCAATGATTATGATTGAACTACCTATGATTAGAATATGTTATAAATAGTATCAAAACATAGCAATCCGTATAAAAGATATCTTTTATCCAATGACTATGATTGAACTACCTATGATTAGAATATGCTATAAGTAGTATCAAAACATAGTAATCTTTATAAAAGATAACTTTGAAGACTTAAGTTAAAAAATCACGTATACAATCATCAAAATGAAAATTTCCACATACATACAAGTAATGTCCTTAATAGATTTCTTATTTTGGGTCAATTCAATGAACATGTCCTCTAACAAATATCATAACATTGTTGCAATATGAATAACGCTTTAGGAACAATTTAGGGATAACACTATTATAATTATAATATCATTATAATTTTATCTGTAATATATAATTATCTTATGAAATTTATCATATACATCTAAATTTGCATAAGATAAATAATACTTTTAAATATTTTGTCACTAAATTATAACTAACCAATTGATTGTAGGGCATAAACCTACAACTAATAATCTCCAACATGTTCATTCCACTCCTCTTCTAAGAGAATTTTTTTTTATCATGACTTGTTGATACGCTTATCCATTGTTATCCAAATAATAATCCCCATAGCATTTAAGCGGTAAGTGATGTCTCTCTTCTTGCATCTTTGAATACGCAAGTGTCAGACGAAGATGAAGAGCACTATAGTCAACACATCCGCAAAAATCCTGGTGGTATTACTGAAGCTGTCTTGAATATAGAAACACATTTTATAAAATGAAAGATGAGTAAAAACATGTGTAAATTTTCGTGTTTTTTTAACCTAGTTTTATTCTTTAAGCAAAAGGATGTCGGTCTTTGAGGGAGTGTCTATGAGAATGCTGCAGGTCCTCCAAAATTTGATTTGGTTTCGTATGATTGGCCCAGCAACAAAATGTTTCATTTCTAGTATGTGTTAAGAACGGGTTACATGATACTTTAGATATTGGCTTCACGTAACTTAAACAGAGAATATAATCTTAAATATGCAACATAAGTGAAATTCCAAAGGGTCTCATAAAAGGTGGCTGTTACCATTTGCATCTCTTCCATATTCACCTAATTCCTATTGCCCCTTTTCTTCTTTGTCAACTCTACCTCTGGCTGTGCTTCGTGTACTGATTCTTTCTATCAGTTAATAATATCTAAATTGAGTGCGCAAAATGAATAGTGAAAAAGAACAAAATTATCATTTTATAGACATTACAAGTTACATCTTGAACTAAAAGCTATAGCTTGTAGTCAGGGTACTTCGAACCCTCTACAACCACCATGTTTCACTGCATTATTTTTTATACGCTTGATCGGAATTAGTGGTTATGTTAGGACTCAAAAATGAGACATGAGGCTGCACTAGGCCCACACCTGGAGCTCTGATACCACTTCGGATGGATGTAGTTTTTTGACCAATTTTTCTATTATGTTTACTAATTTTTCTAAATTTTCTTGTATATTAAGTATTGTTTCTTTGTTCTGTATATTATCTTTTACTAATTGTTGGATTATCCTTGTGATATTCGTTTGATTTTTTAAAAGTTCATTTACTTGAATTTCTATTTGTAATTGTTTTTCTATGACTTCATTAATATATTTAGTTACATTCATAGAGCATTTCTTATATGTGTAGTTAATTCTTGTAATTGATTTTTGATTATTAATAATTTGCTCGAGACTAATGGTTCTGAATAGCTATCTTTGTTTAGAGAAATAATAGGATCAGTAATTTTAACTAAATGTTCTGAATTTTGTCCTGGTTCTGTAAATCGTAAGGGTCTTTGTAAGATCTAAAAAGATTGGGCTTATTTATAGGGCTAGAATTGGAAAAAGAGAGTCCAGGACTTATAATTGGGTTTAACTAGATATGATATTGAATTTCAGGTAGAGTCCATAATTTTGTTCATATATTAGTTCCAAGTTTAGCAACATCACTAAATAATCGATCAATGTAGATTTTATCAGTATTGCAAAATTCTATACTGTGATGTGAATTAGTTAAAGCTCAAGTAATTTGATATGTAATAGAGAAGGGACATTGTCCTAAATTCTTTAAATTTTCTTTATAGAATTTATATGTGATTGTTATTGTTTCATCTAAATTATGTGATTTTAAAGGAATTCTTAATTTTAAAAAAGTGTTAAATTTAATTTTTCCATAAGCTAAATTTCCATTCAATATTCCTATTATTTGATCATTTAAATTAGTCATTCATTCAGCAACAATTGCCATTCTTATGGGAGAATCCATTTCTTCTTGAAAAGTTGATTTTAGTAGAATTTGTATTGTAGATAAATGAATATATACAATTTTATGTCTTTTATCTTTTGGTATTTTTTTGTAATTGTCTAGAAATTTGTTCTTGATCAATTAAATTGATTCGGATATGTCCATTACACTAGTCTATTCTGATAGATGTTTCATGCACAATTTTACCAAAGTAAATAATATTTTTCTATTTATAAAATTTTTGAAAAGAGAATATTCTATATCTTGTCCAAGTTTTAAATTTAATTGAGTTTTAGAGATTTGCTTTTGTTTTTCATTGGATAGTAAAGTATTTATATGGAAAATTCCTGTTGATTCAGTTAATTCTAAAGTATCTATTTCTAATATATTTTGTTCCTGATCTTGATCAGTCATTTTAATGGGAATTATATGTTTGATGTTGATGTAGAATAGATTGTAAATAAATTAATTCTTGAGTATAAAACATATATAAATTCTGAGCTAATTCGAATTTTTCTTGTATTGGTTTTAATGCATCTGTATTACTAATTACAAATTGAATATAATTATATTGATTTTCATAATTTTATTTTTCTTCTTGATATTACAGGATTAATGGTTCGATATATTGGATATGATTAAGTAGTTTGATTATGTATAGTACAACTATTGGGTTCCATTTAAATGTATTTGATAATGTTCGCTAAAACTTTTATGAAATTCTTGAAGTTCTATCATTTCTTGATCATATATAACTGTATTATTATTAATCCATTCTTGACAGTCTTGAAAACCTATATAAAATGGATCAGTAGTTTGTAATAATTGAAGTCTTTGAGTTTTCCAGAAGTTAATAATTCTTTTAATAACAGTTACTTTTTTAGTAGCTACTTTGATAAATGTATAAAAAGATCTACAATTCTAGCAGTCTGAATTTAAAGACATGATATGCTATTGAGATAGAGAAGTTATTTAAGATGTGTTATATAATGTTCTTTAAATAAATTATGTAAATATTTGGCATCGTCTTGTTCTAATTGATAGATTTCAGAATGTGTATTAATTTTTATTTGATAAAGTTGAATTTCTTTGAGCGGAGCATTTATTAATCGAAAAAAATTATACATATTAGTTTCCTGAATAAGCTTTCTACTAATGCTCATTTTATTTTCATTATAGACTATAGATCTATGCATATTTTGACAGGTTTTACAAATAGGCATATTTAAGTAAATAGTTAACTAAATCGAGATGTACGATTTGATAAACATACATACTTAAATAAACATTGAAGCCAGACGGAATGAAATTTAGATTGAAGACAATCATGTGAAAAGGTAATGACAGAGTTAGCATCTAAATAGAAGAAACAAGTAGATAAAAAAACTAAAATAGGGAGTAATTTATGAACAATGATTAAATAAACATAGCTAATGATGAATGCAAATTGAAAAACTAACAGATTCATAGTGTAATACTTGGTGTTGAATACCTTAATGAATATTTCTCGCTCTTTGGCAAACCTATCGTAATAATTTTTGATTTGCTGGATAAATCCTATAGGGAATTCTGACAAAATGTTTAATTTGGTTAGGTAAATGGTATCAATTAATCTACCCTGGAAAAATAGATAGATGGTCAAAGGATCTGCTTCTAGAAAAATGATTGCTTTAGGTCCATATTTTCCTTGATTCTGTGGATAATATTGAAAAATCTTTTGTTCTTCCTTCCAGTCATTAAGTGCTTGAAAATAGTCACAAAACATTTCTGAAGTGATCCATCTCATTTCTTCCTTGAATACTTTAATAGGTACTGGATTGATTCGATCCATATTGATGGGTTTACCTAATGATTTCATGTTAGGCTCTAGGGTTGATTTTTCTAGGGCTTGTTTATATTGTGGTCTTAGGCTAGGACTCTTAAAGTCAGATAAGGCTTTTTTTTGCTTCTTGTTTGCTTGTAAAACTCTTATGTAAAATGGACCATTTTCCAGTGATCTGTATTCCAGTCTTGTGTCATTCATCATAGATTCTTGCCATAGGTCGATTAAAAATGACATAAACTTTTTCTTCCTTAAAATCTTCTTTATGTTGAGAAGTGGATGATGGTGTAGATAAAAATAACTGGGTAATTTATTATGGAGTAATGGGTTAAAGGGTAGGTGGAATTTTGGTGACAATGGTAAGTGCTTGGACAGTGGTAGATGCTTGTACAGTGGTAGGTGCTTGGTCAAAAGACAGTTGCTTTTCAAGTAAAGTGATTGTAGATCGAAGTTGATTAATTTCTTTGGTGATGGTACCTACTTGTTATTGGAGGTCAACCAATTCTGCTTCCTTCTTTTAATGAATCTTGTAGACTGATTATTGTTGCTTCCATTCTCTTGTTAGGATATCTGCAAGACTGTTGTCAGAAGATTTTATATAATGAATATGGAAATTGTAGTAATTTAATTCTAATTGCCATCTTATTAACCTTCCTTGATTATAGTTGGTTTTGATATTATATTTAATAAAACCACATAGATACTTGGAATCTGTTTGAATAGTAAATTCATCCGATAATAAATCAATTCCCACCATTTTCTCAAAGTTTTGAGATAGGCTAATATTTCCTTTTCATGTATTGGGTAATTTAATTCAAAGGGATTAAATGTCCCATTTATATAATTTCATAATAAATGCTTCTTTTAATTTGGTGGTTTTATCAAAAGACAACCTGTCTATGTATCCATACTGGCATCAATTTGTATTAAAATTGTATCCTTCGAAAGATAATTATATAATACAGGTAAATCCTTACATAAATGTTTCAATGTACATTTATGTAATACATTGGGGATAATTGTCTTTTAATACATTAGGGAATTATTGTATTTTAGAAAGAATTTATGGTTGTAACTTTAAAAATCCATTATGGAATTCATTGCCTAAATACTTAATATTTTGTTGAGCTAATATTATTTTCTTTTTTTACTTAAGATTAAGCCTTTATCCTTACATCTTTGAAGAACTAGTTTTACCTTTTTTAAATGGTCTTCTTTGTTGGTATTAGAAAAGATTATGATATCGTCTACGTAAGCTAGAGTGAATTCTTCTAATCCTTCAAGATTATTATCCATAAACATTTGATAGATGCTAGGGGCTTGTTTAAGTCCAAAAGGTAATACATTCCATTTTTGAGGTGGACATGTAAAAGTAGTAAGTGGTCTTATGTTTTCATGCAATCTTAATTGTTAGTATCCAGACATAGCATCTAGTGTAGTAAACCAATTATGTCCTTTTAGTTTATTAATAATATAATCTTTTCGAGATAATTTATACCCATCATCTATGGTTGCTTCATTCAGTTTTTTTATAGTTAATTATCATTCTTCGTTTTCCTCTTTTTTGTTCAGAATGGTTGTTTACATAAAAAGCAGGGGCTGAATGTTTACTAATGCATGGAGAGATTAACTTTTTGTTTAGAAGTTCAGTACATTTAGTAATAAATTCTTGAACATCTTGTTGAGTATAAGGAATATTATTTCAAATGTTGATTTCTTGAGTAGGATCTTTTAATTTTATTTCAATCAGTTGATTATTACTATTTTTAAAAGGATCGAGCGGGTTTTCACTACAAATATTGTCTAATAATGTTTCGATTTCAATTTGCATAGCATATTGTTGAGAAGATAGAATTGTAAGTAATCTAGTTTATCTGTTAATAGTTTTGTAAATTTTGATAATAAGTAGTATGATATATAGGGATTTTAAGAATAATTGCTTTTTGGTTTAACAATTTTATTATGGGTGTTTTTAGTGTTATATAGTGTAGATATTGACAAAAGGGATTATATAATTTTAGAAAATTGTTGCCTAAGATTAATGGTAATCCTGATTCTTGTTGATAAATAGATGGTACTATAAACGTATATTTTTCAATTATTATATTATTGTAATAACTAACATACTAAATTGATTTTATACTTCCATCGGCTATTCTAATTTGAAGTGGTTTATCTAGTTTTTTTCGCTCAGCTAATAATTGTTTGATGCTATACATATAGTAGCTCCTGTATCTATATATGCGTTTACACTTTTATTCTGAATAATTACTTAAATAAACATTGTATTCGAATTCAGTTGATATTTTGACCTTTGAGATTCACAGAGATAAAGAGATGAAATAGTTGAATTAGTTTCATACTTTGATTCGATTGGTATTGGTTCTAAATTTGCTTCAAATGCTGAATTAGTATATTAGTTTTTTCTTTGCATTTGTTTTGATTTTTCTTTGGACCATTATTAGCATAATGTCCTTCTTCTTTACATAGATTACATTTACAAGATTTTTTATTTTGAGGGCAATATTGTTTTTGGGCTTGAATTGTCAATAGTTTTTTTTGTCTAAAATACTTCTTATATGGTCTGAATGGTTGTTTTCTATTTTTTGGGGATTTTTTTTCCATTTATAGCTTCTAGTTTTAAAGTGTGGATGTTTTATTCTAGGATGCCTATAAGAGGTGAAATCAAGGTCTAGGTAATTTATAATAATATTTTTAAATTCACAAATATAAGACTCTAAATAACAAATACCACAAATCCTCATATTATTTAAATGCCATAAAGTAGTTCTTCGTTCTTCATTTTCGATTTCTTGTGTATATGAAGGGGCATTCTTGGCAATGAATTCTTTTTAGATTTCACTTAATAATACTTGAAAAACTTGTACATTGTTAATAAAGAATAAATAGGCAGTGGTATTTTTTTATCCTTTCTTTATTATCTAAAAGAAAATCTAGGACAATTCCATAAAATTCCATAGTAGATTTTTATTGTCTAATACTTCAAAAGGTTTTTCTATTTGAATAATTAATTGCAATTTATTAGCTTATTCTAATAATAATTTTTTGGTGCAATAACACAATCTAAATTAAGTATTCCGTCAAGTCTTAATGTTATATGTTTTAGTGTATACTAGGAAGGAAAGGAAGGAAATTTTCTAATTTTACTTCCATTGCAATAATATCCAAATTGATTTAAATTATTAGTTTCAATTGGTTGAGCTTCCCATTGATAGGAATGTTGTTGTTCCTTTTTTCTTTTTTCTCTAGCATGACTACTTTCGGGTTGTTCTTCGTCAACATATAATTCTTTGTCTGATTCATATCCATAGATAATTTCATCTTTATCAGAAATAGGATTTGAATTCTCAGGAGAAGGTGTTAAGGTTAATTTATGTACTAAGTGCGTTACTTCATCTAGTTGTTCTTTGCTATCCAAAACTCAAGTTGAAGGTAGGGCAGAACCAAATTATTTAAATCCACCATGCTTCTGCTTTGCGACCCAGTTTGTTGCATTGGGAATCGAACCTAAGATATGGGGCTAAGCCTTAGGCCCATACCTAAGCTCTGATACCACTTTGCTACCCAAAACTCGAGTTGAAAGTAGGAGGAACCAAATTACTTAAATCCACTATGCTTCTACTTTGCGACCTAGTTCGTTGCACTGGGAATCGAACCTGCAACGTGGGGCTACGCCTCAGGCCCATACCTGAACTCTAATACCACTTTGCTACCCAAAACTTGAGTTGAAGGTAGGACGAAATCAAATTACTTAAATCGAAATTGATAATTTAAATCAATTTGGATATTATCGCAAAGGTAGTAAAATTAGAAAATATCCTTCTGAATATACACCAAAACATATAACATTAGGACCTGATAGAATACTTAATTTAGATTGTGTTATTGCACCAGAAAAATAAATGAATTACATGATTAACCAATAACATTCTATATACTTTAATAAATCCTGCATGAATAGCAAAACGGGTATTAATAACACTTGAATTGAAAGACATAATTGTTGTTATATACTCTTTCAATGCCTTTCTTGCTAGTTTAAATCAGACTACAGAAGACATAAAATGCCCGTTAGACGTTATTTATACAGATATGAACCGAGAGAAACTAGATAGTCGTAAATTTAAGTCTTTCTATCAAGGTGACCTAATAGTCTTATAAAAATATTCGTACCACAACCAATAAATATATTGAAAAGATTAAGATCATAAAGGGATTATCAATATCACTAAGACTTTCACATCTCATTTTTCCTAAATTATAAAACAAAAAATAGTTGTAACTAACATAGAAATTGTTTTACATTTTTCTATTTATACAAAACTAGTTAAAATTTAATAATTTCTTTAGAAATATCTTAAAAACAAATGGATTATTTCAACAACAAATCAAATAAATTAGCATATAATTTTAAAAAGAATGTCAACATAAAAAATTTAATTCAATGAGCCATCCATACTAGACTATAGTAATTAAAATAGAGATGCAAAGCTTTAGACCTTTTTAATTTTTAATTTTATCATCCAACCTTTTAATATTTTTAATTAAATGTTTGAATCACCTCAAAAGGTTGTCTCTTTAATATTTTGTTGACGTAGCTTGATCCACCTCCTTCTCTCCTTCTTCTTTAGGTTTAGTTTTTCCACTTTAGTTTTTTCTTTATCTTTGTTTTCTTAACTTTTCGTCTTCTTCTTTTCCTCCTTTAACTCATCTTTTCCTTTCCTTTTTTATTTGTGTCCTCCTTTTTTCCTTTTATAGAAATATGTTGAATTATGTACCCTTGCCTTAAAAACTTTTTCCTCTTTCCCCTCCTGCTTCATGTCTCTTACATCCCTCTCTCGTGGTTTCTAGTTATAATAAGGTCTCATCAGCTAAGTTGTGAGCTCCTTCATTGCCTCAAATTCCATCTTCATTTGGAGAGCTCGTTCCCTCTCCTTTAGGTTCATTACCCTTGGATATTTTCAAGAGAGCAAATTCTCCCATCTTGGCCTCTTTTTTACTTGGCTCTTCCTCCCAACATGGACCTAATCCTTCCTATGATCCCTTCCCAAAAAAGGAACTTGGTCTCAATTGTTAAATGACATTACCCTGTCCCCTAAACTCTTCTTTCATCCTTCAGAGCATGTAGATGGGAAAACAATTGTGGCTCCTCCTATTCAAATCTTAAAGAATGGAGCTTTAAAATGGGATGCAACTTTAATAAAGTTTTTTCATAGAAAAAGATCCTCATTTCTAATTGTGAACAAATGGGCCTCATATAAGTGGAAGTAGCAAAGACTGCTAGAATTTTTTTGTGAATGAGAATAATGTATTTTTGTCCAGGTTCGGTAACTCATCTTAAGCGCAAAGTGCTTAAAGCTAGGCCATGACACATCAATACCAAACCTATTTTCATTCAAAAATAGAGAATTTACACAACTTTAAGTTGAACCAAGTCTCCATCTGGATGAATATTCAAAAATTACCTTTAGAATATTAGACCATGGAGAGTTTCAACAATCTAGCAAGCTTTATAGGAAAGTTAATACAACTGGATGAAGCAATAAAAATAATGAAAAAAGTTAGCTTTCCAAGTTTGTTTGTTTTAGATGACATCCATCAGAAGCTACCAAAGGCCATCCTCTTAATGATACTAAATGAGAGTGATAATGTTTTCAAAGAAGAATTCATAATTTCATGTTTTTTGGAAACCTAAAGTATCTAAGAAGAAGGGTGTTTTGAAACCAATAGGTAGAACTTTCTTAATAGGTGAGTATGAGGAGTTACTGCAAAAGAATGATAGTCACTTTTCTACCAACAAACTTGAAATTACAACAACCATTATGAAGGATATACAATAGGTAGGTAAGGTACTAGATAATGGATTGAGCGCTCCAAATTCTTTTGCCAATAGTGAAAAAGATCATACAGTTTAAAGTCAGGTGTTGCTTGCCAAGTTTGTTGACATGTATAAGGTACTTCTTAAAGATACCTCGTTTATAACCTCAGCAATGCATTAGGTTATGCTTGATAACATCTCAAACATGAATCCTTTAAGGAACTAGGATAATGTAAATGACGTGATGATTAAGGCAGAGCTTTAAGTATGACCTTAATTGATTTGGATCAGCTATGATTAAAGGTCCTAATTTTAAAAAAGAAAAGAGGAGAAAGTCCAATAGGTAGAAGAAAAAGATAAACTCTTCTCCCCCTCCACAATGACCATTTTAGCATTAAATGTATAGAGTCTAAACAACCCCATAAAGAAAAATTCAATGTAGGAATTTGTTTACACCATCAAACATTGCTTAATCAGATTACTAGAAATAAAATTAGTATAGAATAAATGTCAAAACCTTAAATTTATGAATGAGCATTAGTAGGTCATTTTTAATCATCAGCACCACTATTATGGAATAATTCTAGTTGCATTTAATCTTGATCAAATTGGGATCATTCATTTCACATGCTCATATCAACTAGATAATATATTAATAAAATTGAAAAAGGAAGGTAACTTTTTTCATACCTTTTTTGTATATGAGTAGAGCTTTAGAGCAAACTTAAGGACTTTGGAACCTCAGTTATCCTTCCATAGCTCTTTCTAGGGGACTTTAATAGTATTATTAATTCTTTAAAAACTAAAGGAAATTCTTGATTAAGTAATTATACAAAAGTTCTAAATGATTATGTTTGTCACTTTTAAATCATAAAACTGAAAATGAAGAGCAATGATCCAATAAGCAGAAAGCTTTAGTTTTTAAGGAAAAGGCTTGATAGGGTTGTAAAAAGTGCATAATGGATTTATGAATTTCCATATAGTAAAACCACTTTTGTGGATCCACATTTTTCAAATCATTATCTATTTAGATTCAAAAGAGTCACCATTCCTTAGTTAGATTGAATAATTAATTGACATAGTTTGAGGGGTTTGAATAAGCAGTTTTAAAGGGTATTACTATCCAAGTTAAAGTCCATAAGATATTTTTTATATGCATAAGATTCAATAGATTAATGAGGAGCTTAAACTCCTTAATAAAAGTAAATTTAGCAACAACTAATTTGTCTTATCTGTCTCTAAAAACAATCTACAAAGAATCCAAGGCCTTTTAGCCTCTAATCCTACTAGTGTTATGATACAAGATAAGATAAAATAGTTTTGTATAACTATATTCAAGTAGTGGAAGATAATCATTCAATTATAAAACAAAGATCTAGGGTCTTTTAGTTAAACGAAGAAGATAAGAATACAATAGTTTTTCATAGATCTCTTCTTTACAGGAAGAATACAAATAGAATTACCTCATTCCAATGACTCAATCATTAAGTCCATATATATCTAAAATAAGAAGCCATTATCACTTCTTAATTGGTAATCTTGGGCCTACTTGTAACTCCTCTATGAAAATCCTACCATCTATATTTAATGAGCAAATTACTAATAATGATATGGAAAGAATGATATTTTTATTGAATCCTCATAAGGCTCTAATCCCTGATAGATTTAGTGGATATTTCTTTCATGAAACTTGACCTTTAACTAAAGAAATAGTTATTAATGCAGTTTTAGAGTTCTTAAAGATAGGTAAAATGGTAAGGGAGATGAATAAAACCTTCATTTGCTTAATACCTAAGGTATAATCCCCTAAATTGTTAAAGGAATTTAGACATATTTCATATTATAAATCCATTTAAAAATTTTTCTTCATGTTGATTATTGAAAGTTAAAGAATTTTCTGATTAATCTAATTGATGCTTCTTTGATAATGACCTCTCCCCTTATTCTTCAACAACCAACACCCAATAACTCTGTCCCTATTTACCATAAATTCAACCTTTAAATCACTAACCACCTATAAAATAGCTAACCCGTTAGCAATGGAACCTAAAAAAGTTGGAACAAAACCCCTAAACAATCTAAAAATCAACATAGCTATCCTTTCACTATTAATTTCCCAATCTGAAAAGAGATGTAGGAAAGAATGACTAAGATCCTAACAAAGGCAAGAAGAATTGGAACTCAGTTGTTGGAGACTCAGGGTGTCTAGGGAAACTGAGATGCGTGGATTTAGAAATAGAAGAACCAATTTAGGCACCACAAGAAGTGTTAATATAGGGAGTCATATAGTGGAATTCATCTCTGGTAGGATTATTGCTTAAGAAGAGGCCAACTTTCCTAGTTGCATAAAGATGGGCTTAGATGGCATGGAGGAACCAGGAACTGGCAAGAAAAAAGGAAAATGAGGAAAAATTAATTATCTTTAAATTTATTACAGAAGAGAATGATGAGAAAGTGATGATGTAAGTTATTGGAATGTACAAGGACACCCTACTTTTCTTAAGACATGGAAAGCAAGAGTAGCTCTCGATAGAAATAAATTAAAGACTATAACATTGTGGGTGAACTTTTATAAAGTCCCCTTGGAATATTGGTCAACAAAGGGGATGAGCCACATTGCCAGTAAGGTAGGGAAGCCACTAGGAATGGATGAAAATACTGCAATGATGAAGAGAATTAGCTTTGCAAGAGTGTGTACTGATGTGAATAAAAAAATTGCTTGAAAGTTTAAAAATAATTAAACTTAGTGAAGAAAGGAATTTGGAAGAAGATTATTTTTAGGTGTCATATAAGTGGAAACCACAAAAAAGAGAAGAAATAGGTGTGGAGGAAGAAGGAAGTCTAAGATGAGAACAAGCACAAGGACATTGATGATAAACAGACTATGGAGAACTCAGAAGAAAGGGAGGAATACATGGAGAACTTTATAATGAGAACAAACATAAGGCAAGTGATGCAAAACAGACAATGGAGAATTCAGAAGATAGGGAGGAAATACATGCATAATAGAAGAATCAATGACAAGATAGAGAAGAGGAATACATAACTAAGAAAGTTAAGCATTATAGAGGATAAAGAGACAAATCAAGATGAAGCAATCAGAATCCCCATATAAGATAGAGGAGAAGTTTCAGGTACAAAACCAATTCTAGAATTAGTGACTCCCAATTTAGGTAGAAAATTTGAAAAGAGGAAGTCAAGTAAAAGGAAAAGATGATTGAGGTAGCAACTTGGAATATAAGAGGGCTTAGTAACTAAAATAAGTAGTTAGCACTTAGAGAATTTATAAGAAGAAATTCGAATGATTTTGTTGGTTAGAAACCAAAATAAAAAAGGGATCTTATAGAGAGAAGCATGTGGTTCCTAGGAAAAGGATAAAATGTTATTTCTAACCATGTTAATCTTGTTAATGGAAGGGTAATCATAGGGTTTAATCCCTCAAAGCTACAACAAATAAGCTAGAGATGTACAGATCAAATGGTACATTATGAGATGTTAATAAAGGAAAGTGGTAAGCCTATAACAATTACCACTTTATATTCTACAAATCGTAAGTTTCAAAGATAGAATCTATGCGAGGAAATAATTAGGATCAGAAGCTCCATAAGAGCACTTTGAAGAGTTGTAGGGGATTTCCAATGCACATTAAAGTCTAGTGAGACCTGGGGAGGAAGAAGATGGAATCAACAAAATTGCAATGACCTTCTAAAACTGACACAAACCATTGGATTAATAGAAAACAATTGTGCAATTGGTATCTTTTAAAGAAACCGGACAGATGTTTGGTAAGTGACATTTGGATGCAAAAAGTTCCCAATAACTCAGCAAGTTATGAGGAACCTACCAATTTTGGTCATAGTTCAATTGTGATATAACTAAAATGCTCAGAGGAAAAAAGCATTATTTAGAATATTCAATTATTTAATGGAGAACCCAAAGTTCAAAGAGGTTTTAGAGAGGGAGTGAAATTAAGGTTAGTAGGCACATAAAAATACAAGTTAAGCATGAAACTAAAGGCAATAAGGGATAAGTTAAAAGCAATCAGTAGAGAGAGAAAAAAATTTGAGCATGAAGAGAAGATTATAAAATATTGAAACTTTAGGAATGTCAAAGAATGATCATGAAAAAAACTAGAATACCATATGTTGAGAAAGGAGGAAGAAAATTTGATAAAAATCTATAACTCAGCCTTGGAAAACAATCACAATCGTTTTAGACAAAAATCTAGGTTGTCATAGTTAAAGGAAGGGGATAGATCTACCAGGTATTATTTGAACTCTATAAAAGAAAAGGGAATAAAAACAATATCACGTATTTGGATGATGAGAAAAGTTGGAAATTTCAGGATTAGAAGCAAATGAAAGAACACACCTATAGGTACTTTAGCAAGAAATATGGGATAGAAACATATGTATATGAAATCTTAGAAGTAGTTTTAAAGGAATAAAGCAAATATCAAAGCAAGATAGAGATAAAATGATAAAAGAAATTGGTGATGGGTTTAATAAAATGTTTTATAAACAAAATTAGGATATGCTAAAGAAAGAAGTAACAGAGGCAGTGAGGGAATTCTTTCAAAGTGGAAACATACTAAAAGAATGTAGTAAAACATATGTGAGCCTCATTCCAAAGTAGATCAATGTAAACAAGTTGGAAGAATTCAGATAAATTGCCTACTGTAATGTCCGTAAGAAGATCATTACTAAGTACTAGCCAATAGGTTGAAAAAAGCATGGGGAATATCATTAATTTTGCACAAAATGCATTTATAAAGTGAATATCCATAGGCAACCATATCCTATTCTTCTAGGAACTTCTCAAAGGATACAACATAAAGGCAAACAGGAAGAATTACATAATTAAAATAGATATAATAACGCCTTTTGACTCTATGAGTTAGAGTTTCATTGTAAGAATCCTCAAACCAGTTGGATACCCTGTCAAGTTCAGGAAATGGATTGAGGACAACATTTCTTCTTCCACATTAGTAATTCTAGTGAATAGGGAACCAACTAAGCTGATTAAAGCTAGAAAAGGGCTAAGGTAAGGAAATCCTTTATCCCTTTCTCTATTTGTATTGTGTATGGAGATTTTGTCAGTCATCTTAAAGGGGAAAACAAAAAATAACGTTGGATTCCAATATCACCAAAGATGTAAAGGTACCAGAATAACATATCTTGCATTTACGAATGATATATTACTTTTTTGTAGTTCTAATAAGCAACTAATTAATCTTCTATTACAAGTTATAAAGGAATTCAATGCAATTTTAGGATTGATAAGCAATCCCAACAAAAGCGATTACTACCTACCAGAGGATACTAGAATGGATATAGTCTAAAAGAATTAAGATGGGACTCAAATAAGGCTAATTACCTATTAGACACCTTAGAGTACCAGTATCATAAAAAAGAATCAATGTAGTAGATTGCAAAACACTAGTGGATAACTTTAATATGAAGATCAATCCTTGGTGCAATAGATTCCTAAGTTACGAGGGAAGATTGCAATTGGTGCAAAACATTTTGAGCAACTTTTAATCATGTTGGATCAACTATATAGCTCTTCCTAAGAGTGTTATGAAGGAGATAAATCAGAATTTAAGAGGCTTTTTATGGGAGGCACAAAACAAAGCAAAAGTTAGTTGGAGTAAGATCTTAGTTAAAAAATCAAGGAGGCTTAGGGATCTATTTAGCTAAATTACTCAATAAAATTAGCATGGACAAGAAATTATGGTGGCTATGCAATTAAAAAGAGGAGCTATGGGTAAAATGGATCAATAATTTTTACATCAAAGAAAACAATCTATGGAGCCTTAAACCGATGCAAAACATGTCATAAAACCTAAGGCAAATATTGGGATCAAGATAATGGATGTAGACCTTGATCTACAATAGATTAGAAATGGGGAATCAACACTATTTTGGTATGATAACTAGTGTAGAAAAGGCCCTTTATATAAAATTAAGGAGATCCAGTGCTTGAAACTAGTTATCAGTTATAACATAAAGATCAATAAACTGATTATGAACAATTAATAAAGATGGCCATACCACAATAGTAGAGGAGTGGGTATTATAATGAACAAAATTCCTAACTAATAGGAAACAAAATAAAATGAAATCCTCTAGAAGTTTAATGGATCAAAAGTATTTAGCTCAAAGGAATGTAGGAAATTTCTCTGAAAGGAACCAAATAGTACAATTAAGTGGAACAAGTTGGTTTGGGATAATGATATCATCCCCTCCCATACTTTCATCCTATGGACGGGAATTGTTAGGAGGCTTTTAACTAAGGACATGATCAAGTTCTCAATGGAATCAATAGATTGTGAGTTATGTAACTCTTATCTTGAAACATTATACCACACTATGGTCAACTATGGTTACACCCAAAGCATTTGGAAAAGATTAGAGGGAATGCTAAACTTTAGGAAAACAGTCCTAAATTGGGAAGAACTAATTGAATGGGTAGCTACTATGAAAATGGGAAACAAGACAAATTATAAAGCATTGAGAATCATCCTTGTAACTATGGTTTACACAATCTGGAAAATCTTTAGATAGGAAAAAAGAGATAAGGAACAACTATACTAGAAAATCACACTCCAATGTAGATTAAACATGATAGCAAGGAAAATAAATGCAAACCTTTCAAATGACATGAAGAGAAAATGACTATTAAATTAGAATCAAAAGTAGCTTGTAACTAAAACATTTTGCTTCTTTATTTCTTTGTTCATTTGATACTTTTAACTTTGCAAGGTCATACTGAATTATTAATTAATAAATTAAATCATGTTTTGAAAAAAATGTTTTTTAAAATGGAAGATCCATTTGGGGACAATATTTTATTAGCTTAATATCTCCTTAAAAACTACACCGAGAAGCATTGTATCAAAGATTGTGAACTAAAAATCAATTTTCATAAGACTTTTAATACTATTTACTAGTTCTTTATCCTCAATTCCTTAAGAGCTCTTGCATTACTTGAAATTTTTATAAGGTGGATTGATCAATGCATTACCATAGTCTCTTATACTATTCTAGTCAATAGGGAGGTCACCAATATCTTTAAAAGCTCTAGAAGACTAAGGCAAAAAGACCTAATTTCTCATTACCTTGTCACCGTAAGCCTAGAAGTGCTAACTAAGCTCATCAAATTAGGTGTTCATCAAAAGAAGAAATTCAATCGTCATTTTAAATGTAACAAGTTGAAGATTTATATCCTATCTTTTGCTGATGACTTGATCATATTCTCTAAGGTTAAAGATAGCTCATTGAGTGTAATAATGGCCTATTTGAACACTTTTAGTATCATTTTAGGGATTTATATTAATTATAATAAAAGCTATTTATTTATCTCTAAAAGTTCCTGGTACTTGTCAAATTAACTTTCAATCACAAGATTGTGGGTATGAAACCACCTGTTACCTATTTGAGGGTTTCTATTTCCTCCAAAAAGCCTATTAATAGTGAATTTAGCCCTCTATTAGAGAAAATTCAAAGGTAACTCTCAAATTGGTGTAATAAAAGTCTATTACTAGTAGGTAGGGTCCAGCTAATAAACTTCGACCTACACATTTACTAGTTTGTTCATCTTGTAGTCCTCTTCAATATTATGAAAGCAATTAAGAAACTATAAGGCAGTTCTTATATGTTAGAGACAATGCAACTCCTTTGGTAGCTTAGGTGAAATGGAGTGAACTTTACCTTCATAGGGATGGTTGGATTAGGGACCATCTTAATTCACACAACTAATAAGATGCTAATGTTCAAAAGGATATGAAGTTTTCACTGATGGGCAAGCACTATAGAAGTGGAAGTAGCCTACTACTTCATTAGTGGACACTTCTAGATGATAACTCCAAAGTATAATTCATCCTGGACAATCATGAAATTGCTCAAACTAAGGGATAAATTAAGGCCTCTTTTTCTAATAGAGATTGGAAATGGTAATCAATCGTTCTTTGGCATGAAAATTCAAAAGGATTAAAGTCTCTAAGCTTTACTCAAACTTATTTCCATTGAGAACATTGATTCCAAGGAATGTTAAGGTCAATCAATTGTTAATAAACACTTAGAAAAATCATGCTCCTAAGGTCTTTTGGCATAAGATGGTATGACTATATACAGCTTTTCCTAGAACTTCATTAGTCCTCTAGTTGGCTTTTAGAGGGAGATTAAGCACCATTTATAGACTAAAGAACTTTATGGTCATCCTAACTACTTATATCTTACATAGTGTTGATTATGAATCAATTATGCATTTTTTCTTTAACTATAGGTATGCAACTTAAGTTTGGTATAGAATCCAAGCCCTTTGTTATATCTTTCCTACTAGATTAAGTCTATATACATTAACCAATTGGTTTTCATTAAAGAATAACTTAAGAAAAGAGGAAGAATTGGTGCTAAAGATCTCTCTAAGTTATATATTATATATGATATGGAATGAAATAATCAAGAGAAATTCACAAAAGTTGTTTGCTCAAAAGGATACATTTTTGTTGAAGATCATAGGGATCATCAGGACACATCTTATGGACTATAAACTACAAAAAATCTACAACAATCCTTTAGTGGCAAGATGGAGGATTCTAACTTAGATTAGAAGCATTGAAGGATTAAAGGACTCATTTTTGGTATTTTAATCATAGCTGAGGATTACAATGATCTTATTTACTATTACTACGTGGTAGAATGATCGATGGAAATTTTAAGGAGGAATGCTTATTTATATAAGTTCTTAAGGCTTTAAATTAACATGTGAATAACTTTATGGTTATAGATTTTTGAGAGTTGAAATTGTTAAGAAATATATGTTGTCTTCTTATAGCAACGTCATAATCTCTTACACTTAGGTTTTAATAAATTCTTTATTTTCTCTAAAAAAATAATGTAAAGACTACCATTTGTAAGGTTTGTATGACATATTTTTTCCAATATAATTTTTTTAATATAAAAAGGTAACTACATTTCAAATATATAACCACTAATGCTATTACAATATGAGGTTTAAAAACCATGTTCACAAAGATGAAGAGCCACATAACACTTTTAAGTGTTAGTCTTTATATTACTTTGTCAACCACATTAGTAAAATATTAACAAAAAAAACTTTTGAAATGAATTTTATAATTTTTAAAAATTTAGACACTCAATTGAAAATTTTAAATGGATAGATACTGAAATAAAAAAAACAAAAAGTTTTAGCACTTTTTAGTTTTTTACTATATTAATATATTATAATCAACTTATAACTTCTTATAATTAGAAATAGAACAATTCACCAATTGAAAACTTTGATGAAGTATTAGTGTAGTGTGACTTACATATGGAGCTATAAAATCACAAGCTATATTTACCAAATCATTCAGTCTCAGATCAAGACTCAGTTTCAAAATAAGAACTATAGCCACCAAAAGATGGCTTACTGTATAAAAAGCCATTAACCATAAAGATTAATCATCAAATAAAACATTACACTCCAATTTCAAAATAAGAACCATAGCCACCAAAAGATTGCTTACTCTATAAAAATCCATTAACCATAAAGATTAAATCATATAAAACATAACATATTTCATGATAAAAGAATCACATATGCACATATACGAACATATAACTATATGCATGCATTTAAAATGTCATAATACAATAAACAAATGCAAGATCTGTAACTTTATTAATTTCTGTTAAGTCAAAATGACTTTACTTATATGATTTTGATGAAGAACAAATAATCATGAGAAAAAAACAGACGAATGTAGAAAAACAGACGGAAGCAAAAGCAGACGAATGTTGAAAAACAGACGGAAGCAAAAGAAAACGGAAGCAAAAGCAGACGAATGTTAAAAAACATACGGAAGCAAAAGCAGACGGAAGCAAAAACAGACGAATGTTGAAAAACAGACAGAAGCAAAAGCAGACTGAAGCAAAAAAAATAGACGATGGAAAGCAGACGAAAGCCAACCATGTCAGAATCAAGAATCAGTTTAAGTTAGTTACAGAACTCAACTGAATAACCGCTTCTTTCAAGATTCAAGAAGCAGGATTCAAGAAGCAGTTAAAGACGAAGGCTATAAATAAGAGTCGAAGTCGAAGAGTGAAAAGTTACACACAACGTTACATTACTTGAATACACGCGCAAGCAACAATTGTTTCAAAGCTTACTTGAGAGTTTACTGTGCAAATAGCTAGAGCTATCCTACTGTAACAAAAGCTCAAAAAAATCTTTCTGTAAGAAAGTAGTACAGATAGCCTGCAGAGGCTAAGTGTGAAAGAATACTGACTGTAAGAGACC
>JAOSBK010034276.1:0-25050 GCA_027568895.1 Erythroxylum shatona | reverse complement strand
TGGGCCTGTAATAACGTTGAATTTCTGTTTTTGACAGTATGATGTGATGTATTGTATGCACTGTTTGAAATGTTGTGTGTAAACTAGTCTGATTTGATTGTACTGTATTGGGTGGCATCCACATATCCTCCCAGGGGGTATTTGGGTGTTACAGTTATAATTTGTACAAGATCAGACATTGCACGTGTAGTGGGAGTAGTTAACAGATACATGGCGAATCCTGGTCGAGAGCATTGGAATACTGTTAAGAGGATTCTTAGATATATCAAAGGAACCTCAGATGTTACATTATGTTATGGAGGATCAGATTATACTGTCGAATGATATGTTGATGCTGATTATGCAGGTGATCTTTATAAAAGTAAATCCACTACAAAATATATGTTTACACTAGCTAAAGGAGCTGTGAACTAGGTTTCAAAACTGCAGTCAATTGTGGCTACGTTAACAATAGAAACAGAATATGTAGCAGCTACATAAGCTAATAAAGAAGCAGTGTGGCTGAAAATGTTATTAGAAGAACTTGGGAATAAATAAGATAATATAACTCTATATTTTGACAATCAGAGTGCTTTGCATCTTGCAAAGAATCCAGCATTTCTTTCAAAGACAATCTGAGTTCAATATCTCTTCGTTTGTGAGAAAGTGGAAGAAGGAACGATGGAGATGTAGAAAATCCATACAATTGATAACCTAGCAGATTTTATGACAAAAGCAGTCAATAGTGACAAATTTATATGGTGTTGATACTCGTGTGGCCTGACAGAGACGTAAACAACATGAAACGACAAGGTAGAAAGCATAGTGTGAAGATCTGATTAACTCTCAATCAAATTTTCAAGTGAGAAAATTGTCAAAAATGATAGACGCCATTTTCGGTGCCTACCAAAGTTGAAATAAATCTACCAAAGTCAAGGATGGCTGGCCAAATCCCACACACCTCTTGCCTATAAGTAAGCAGGAGATGAAGAGAGCAAATAACAAGCAAAAGAGAGAGACTAAGGTGAGAGAGAAAAGAAAGAGAAAGAGAGACAAAAAAATATTCTGTGTAGTTTTGGATCTAGTTTTTCTTTGTAATTCTCTAGTTTTCTCAGTAGGAAAATTTTTCTATCTTTGTTCGTGAATTTTACCCTAATTTAGGGGTTTTCTATATAAAATATGTGTATTTATTACTATTCTTTCAATCCTATTTAGCTACTAACCTGCTTTAATCCGATCAATTTTCACAACTCACTAACTTGTAAACATCAAATAGTGTGAATCTTATATAATCCTTTTTCAGCACCGAAAAGAAAATCTTCCAAAATGGACAAAGGACCATCTTTGGAATTTGAGTGACATTATAATCTTTTACAGGCATATATAATCTTGAAGACATAATTCTTCGTATCAAATTAGAGTGATTTAAATAGAAAAGTGTGTCAAAAATTTTATGTAATAAGAAGATACCACTCAAACTTAAAGGTAAATTCTGTCGTTTATTGATTAAGTTGCCCATACTATATGAGACGGAATGTTGACCTATTAAATAAGTGTATAATCATAAATTAATGGTATCAAAAAATGAGAATGTTTCATTTGATGAGCAACCTTACTAGAAGAGATAAGATTAGGAATACAAAGGTAAGAGACAAATTAAAAATGACTAATATTAATGAAAATTTAAGAGAGACAAGGTTTAGATAGTTCAAACATGTTAAGAAAAGATACTCTGACGCTCCAGTGAAAAAATATGAGAAAATTGTACTTAGAGATTAAGAGGAAAAAATGAAAGTCTAAAAAGAACTAAGAGGAGGTGATTAGAGATGATATGACTTTATTGGAATTTACCGAGGACATAGTCCTTAATAGAAAACTTTCACATACTATGACAAGGGTAAGATCACATATAGAAAAGTCTTCTCTCTTTTATGATTCTTTTAAATATTTTTTTTCGAGCCTTATATCTTGTATTAGACTGAATATTTAATATGTGGTACTTTCCTCCTAGTTATTTAATCTTAACATTTTTTTACTTAGCCTAAATATTTTCTTATAATGACTTATTTGATTCAATTAATTACTCGTCTCCTTCTTTGCTTGTCCATTTATTTACATATTTTATCTTTTATTTTTATTCTGTACTTTCTTCTATATTTATATATGTTATTTATTTTATTGCTTTTTTATATTTTAATTTATATGTATTTTATTTTTATTTTTATTTTTATTTTTATCTTTTATGTCTATTTGTTATTTTTATTTTATTTTAACTATTATTACTTTATTATTTTAATAGTATTTTTTTTTGTAGGTTTATCAAAAACAGTCCTTTTACCATTTAAAAATAAGGTTGTGTGTTTTTAACCTCTCCACATCCCACGTATTAGTGAGAGTTTTACTAAATTATTAGTGTCGTTATTGTTATATATAATCCTGAGTCCCAATTATCTTTTTTTTAATCATTTTGCTCTTTCTGGAATAAAAACTCTGATGTAATGTTCATTTCATAACCATCTACATCATATATATATTCAATAGTGTGCATTTACATTTTCAGTTCAATCTTCACATGATCAGTACGGAAGCTTTTCTTTATTTTCTTTTTCTGCTTTGAACGAGGTCAGAATTTGTAGAACAGGATGAAGCATTCATGTCCAAGTTCTTGCCAGTTTTTCTTCTACTCTTATGCTTGATCTCTAGCTTAGATTCCACAAACGGAGCTACTTCATCAAACGAGATTGACCAACTTGTCTTATTAGACAGATTTTTAAAAGTGTCTAACTTTTTATATTTTTACATTTAGTGTCAAACTTTTTAAAATTTTAATTTAGTGACTAACTTTTCAAATTTTCGCATTATTTAACTTTTTTCCCATATTTATACAAGTTTTAACAAGTTAGTCACTAAATTAAATTTTTTAAAAAGTTTGGTACTAAATTAAGAAAAATTACGTATATATAATAAAGTAAATTACTCTATATGTATATATAAAGTAAATTACGTGTATATAATAAAAAAGTATTATACCTTGCAATATAAATAAAGGAAGCAAGAAAGATAAATAAAGGAATTTAAATTAAAAAACATCAATGATTAAAAAACCGAACTGATTTGAAAAGTTGAATAGTAAAAATTTTGACATAGCCAATTTGTTAGTTCAGTTTTTAACTTTTCGAGTCAATTTATTTTTATAATTCTTGTTGTTAAAAATCGATCAGTTTATTAAGCAATTAATCATTTTTTTTAAATTAAGTTTTTATAAGCTAAATAATTTTTATTTAACAATTTTTTCAATTAATCTTTAAACTTTTCGATAGATAATGACAATCGCCTTCAATTATATTTTAAATTCTTTAATTTTATTCAATGTTTAATTAGTTTTATGACAATCTAATACCGATTGAATTTTTTAAACCTTAAATCTCTTGTCTTACCTGTTTAACTTCCGATCTAGTTTTCAAAATATTGAAAAACATTATTGAATTGGAAAATGAAAAATAAAATAGTAGTTACAATAATCATTTTAGATAACATGTATATAATATTACAATATATAAACATACCTCTCCACTTAAAATTGACGAGGGATCTAACTTTTCTAAGACTTCAAACTTAGATCCTAATTTCTTTTAAGTATTACATTGACAAATCTTCGTATGTTGTCACACGTATCTGCTTTATTCTTATGCATTCACGAGTACAATTCTTAATTCTAACCTTTGGAGTACACCAAAGCTGGTGATGAAGGTGTTAACTCTAGGGTCAGATCCTGTTGTCCTATTGCATCGTAGATCGGAAATTTTCGACTTAAGGTAGTGATTTTTTATGACGTCTTGCAATTTCAGATAAGTTGTTCTGATTTAATTATTTATGTTATTTTCGCTAACATAAAGTTGTTATAATAAACATCATTAATGCAATAATTTGATTTTAATTTTTTAATACAATAAAAAATTATCTGACTCAAGGACAATAATTAGAACTTTGCACAAAAGAAAATATTTAGATAATAATCATTTTAACTTCTAATTTTATGTCATATTGCGTATAAATTTTTTATTTTATTTGTAAAAAATATGGAGATTATTGTGTCTATTTTTAAAATGAGAAAAAAAAACTTTTAAATATGTTTTTCCATAAGATAATTGCAACGACTAGGTTAGGGAGGATGTGGCATTAAAGGCAAGGATCAGAATTCACATGGAACAAAGTCATTGTTCTTGACTTTTTGTGTATCGAGATTCGAGACCTCGCAATCAATCATATCCTTTTTTCTTAGTACAATGAACATCAACTTTTTAATTCGTACCTTTTATGAAAAGCACATTATATTTAAAGGATTAATTATAAAAATAGTGATAAACTTTACCTAATCTATAATCTTTTTTGTTACCGTAAGGTGTCTTAGGCGGTCTCAATTATAAGAAAGCACTTTTAAGCTATCTATAATCAGATTAATCCCTACTTAAACTGGATAGATCTTTTGCGGGAGGCAAAGTTATACTCCAAGTTTTAATGAAGAGAATTTGAAGACACGACCTCACTTAAACCAAGAAAATCTCTTATCAACTCTCCTAATTTAAAAATATGTTAAATATTTATGAAAATTCTAAATTAAATTTGCCAACATATTTTTAATTTATTAAAAATAAATTTCATTAGTGACATAAATATCCCATGTGGCAATTATGTGACAGATATATAAATTTAACATGACCCATCACGTCATTATTACATTTTCTAATTTAAAAAAGTATAAAATGAGATTCAATAATTAGACGGACTTGAAAACAGGATTCTGTAGACAGAGCTATATTTATAAATTGTAAGCTTAATTATAAAAACTTTAAACGTATTAAATTTTTTGTTATTTTTTAATTTTTTAGTTTGATTTATTTTAATAACTTTTTTTAAAAAAACTGACTAATTTATTAATTAATTGAACATTTTTCGAAAACTAATTAATTTTATAAATTAAAATTAATTAAATAATTTTTATCTATCAATATATTTTTAATTAAACTTCAAATTATTTGATAATAAGGATTATTAAATACTTATCTAACATGTTAATTCATTCCGATTAGTGTGGACCGGACTTATATCGAGCTTGTGATAGGAAAGGTCGATATGAAAGTTATATATAGAAGTTAAGATCTTCTGCAGTTGTTGATATAATTCGTAAGCATACGGATCCTCTGATCCGTTAAGAGCGCTTACGTTTTAAGAAAACTGTAGAAAGACGTTAACCGAGTGTCTGTGAGCGTTTTTTGAGAAGGTCCCAAGAGATTGGAGCTCGTTTTGGCCTCGAAAATTATTTCGAAATATCAAATGAAACCGAAATCAGGTATTCCGCATGTCCTTCATTTTTAACCATTTTATGAACGATCCGGTACACGTAATGAGGTCTATCTTATGTGTTACATTAAAAAAAATATAAGTTCTCCCAATCGTTAATATTAGTTATGTTTCTGCTGAAATAATATAAGCTATATATGCATTATTCTATTTGGCAAGCTTATTCATTTGAGCATCTCCAACCTCTTCATAGCAATGACCGAGTACTCTGTTTCATAATTCTACTCTGTCTATCTCCGCATTAATATGGCTCCAGATACGAACATCATATAATAGTTTGGCATTGAATTTCTGAATTGCTTGAACTAGCTAGCTAGATCGCTCCATACTTGCATCAAGATGGGTTCTCCTCGCGTTAAATTCAGGAAATGTGATCTCTCGTGCACTGTTCTTCCTGGAATTCTTCTATTATTCATCAGTCCGGCACTCACATCTGCAAGAACACTCAGTTCATCAAAAGGGTCTGATCAACAAGCCTTACTAGACTTCAAGGATGGAATAATTGATGATCCAAACAAAACATTGAGTTCCTGGAATGAATCTGTTCATGTCTGCAGCTGGATAGGTGTATCTTGTAGTCCATCTAATGGAAGAGTGGTCTCTTTGAACCTGGAGGCACAAGGTTTAGTTGGCTCTTTCACACCTTCGATAGGAAACATTACGTATCTTAGTGTAATCAACCTCCGAGACAACGCTTTTGGTGGTGAAATTCCTGAGCAGATTGGTCGTTTAAGGAACTTGAAGTCTCTGAACTTGAGTAAGAATTCGTTTATTGGGAAGATTCCATATAATCTCAGCAACTGTAGAGAGCTTACAGAAGTTGATGTAAGTTACAACGTGTTACAAGCAGAAATTCCTGAACTACTTAGCTCGTTGACACAGCTACTATTCCTGAATTTTCGGAACAACAATCTCACAGGAACTATACCACCTTGGATAGGTAACTTTTCTTCTCTGCAGTTTCTGAAACTTGCAGAGAACAAATTAGAAGGAAGTATACCAAGTGAGCTTGGAAAGCTATCAAGGTTGGTTTTTCTTCACCTTTATGGGAATCAGTTGTCTGGTACGATTCCTTTATCATTGTATAATCTATCTTCCATGTACCACTTCTCAGTTGCTCAGAACCAACTTCACGGCCAGTTACGGCCGGACATAGGCATTACTCTTCCAAAGCTGACAATATTTGCTGCTGGTGTTAACAATTTCACAGGGCCTATCCCTCAATCTTTGGCAAATGCTTCAGGGCTTTTTGTTAAGATTAATAGGCGTAATTTTGGAGGGAAGAGTTTTTGTATTCATGTTTTTCTTCTATGTATAAAGCATACAGAGAGTACAGGATATATAGGATACAGATCCTAATTACACGTCTATAAATCAGCTAAGTATAAGGAAAATACAATTATATCAAATCCTTTCCAAAGATAGCGGGATTCTCCAACACTCCCCCTCAAGTTGAATCATGGGGGTTCGAACATGTTCAACTTGGCCAATACTTTGTGGAAGTTCTGGCCGCTCACTGCCTTAGTCAGAATGTCTGCAAGTTGGTCATCTGATTTTACAAATGGCAGTTTAACTATCCCTGATTCGATCTTTTCCTTGATGAAATGCCGGTCTATCTCCACGTGTTTTGTTCGATCATGTTGCACCGGGTTATGGGAGATACTTATTGCTGCCTTGTTATCGCAGTACAGATCAATGCTTCCTTCTGGAGGAAAGCCAATCTCGGTTAGGAGTTTTCGAACCCATAGGACTTCCGTGATTCCTCGAGCTATTCCCCTGAATTCTGCCTCAGCACTAGAGAGTGCAACAACCTTCTGTTTCTTGCTCCGCCAAGTGACCAAATTTCCTCCCACGAAGGTAAAGTATCCAGAGGTAGACCTTCTGTCTGTGATGCTACCGGCCCAGTTAGCATCGGTGTAGGCATTGATTCGAGTGTGCCCATTCCTGGCAAACATAAGTCCCTTTCCCGGGGAGGATTTAAGATATCTCATAATCCTCGTGACCGCCTCCATGTGTTCTTTGCTCGGGTTATGCATGAATTGGCTCACAATTCCGACCGCATAGGCAATGTCTGGTCGAGTATGGGCCAAATAGATTAGTTTGCCTACCAATTTTTGGTACCTTTGTTTGTCAGCTGGAGTCTGGTCCGGGAAGATTCCTAACTGATGATTTTGGATCATCGGAGTCTCGGCCGGTTTACAGTCAAGTAATCCAACCTCTGTCAGAAGATCGAGTATATATTTTTTCTGCGAAATGAAGATGCCTTCGTTCAATCTCATTACTTCAATGCCAAGAAAGTATCTTAGACCTCCCAAATCCTTCATTTCGAATTCCTGTGACAGACTCCTTTGGAGGTTGGCTATTTCCTCGACATTATTCCCAGTTATCACCATATCATCAACATAAAGGACCAATAGGGTGACGAGGTGGTCCTCCCTTTTTATAAACAGAGAGTGATCTGAGTTGCTCTGGCTGTATCCGTATTTCTTCATGGCGAGAGCAAACTTCCCGAACCAGGCTCTAGGTGACTGCTTGAGTCCATAGAGGGACCGCTTCAACCTGCATACCATGGGTTTGTCCCGGTGATCTTCAAACCCTGGCGGCAAGTCCATGTATACCTCCTCTTCCAGGTCACCGTGCAGGAATGCGTTCTTTACGTCAAATTGGTGTAGCGGCCAGTCGTGATTGGCGGCAATGGACAGGAGTATTCGAACAGTGTCCAGTTTTGCCACTGGAGAAAAGGTTTCCGTGTAGTCGATCCCATAGGTCTGGGAATAACCCTTGGCCACCAGTCTGGCTTTATATCGTTCAATCGTGCCGTCCATCTTATATTTGATACTGTAAACCCATTTGCATCCGACGGAACGCTTCCCTGCTGGAAGTGGACATACCTCCCATGTTTGGTTCTTTATCAAAGCATTAATCTCTTCCTCCATTGCTTGTCTTCATAGAGGGTTTTCCTGTGCTTCTCTAGAGGTTCGAGGAATCTCGTGAGAATAGACTGTGTGAATGAAGGCCTGCAGTTGTGGTGAGTATTTTGACGCCACATGATGAGTGACCGGATACTTGGACTTACTTGTTCTTTCTGGGCTGTACCTGTTTGGTGGAATGCC
The DNA here is from genome assembly GCA_027568895.1 of Erythroxylum shatona. Classification (NCBI taxonomy): domain Eukaryota; kingdom Viridiplantae; phylum Streptophyta; class Magnoliopsida; order Malpighiales; family Erythroxylaceae; genus Erythroxylum; species Erythroxylum shatona. The sequence goes on along the minus strand of JAOSBK010034276.1, from coordinate 16,597 downwards.
CCTGTTCTGTCGAGGAGGTAGAGTATATGTGTTTTGAATGGAAACAGGGGGGTCAAGATTACTTACCTCAGGAATATTCGATGCTGGGGGCTCCTCTGGGGTGGTTGAGAGAGATGGAGATGGATCGTTTGCTGGAGATGGAGGTGGAACATCAAGTAGTCAGTGGTCTGGGTTTGGCTGTACTCGTGTAGAGGTTCCAACCATTCACACATCCAATTCATTCCCTCATTGATGCCATTCTCCCCCTGAGGGTGTGAGTTGGTGGGTGTTCTGAAGTAGTATTCTGTTTCCAGGAAGTCAACGTCCATGGTGATATAATGGCGTTTGTCGGTCGGATCATAGCAGTGGTAGCCCTTCTGAGTAGGGCTAAACCCAAGAAATACACACCGGATTGCACAGGGGTCGAGCTTCGTCCGAAGCTGCTTCGGAGTGTGTACAAAGGCCACGCACCCAAATACCCGGGGAATTAGTAGGAGGACAGACGGGATGGAGTGGAATCTTCTGAGAGTGTCCAAGGGAGTCTCATACTGCAAGGCTTGTGTGGGTAGCCGGTTCATAACATATACTGCCGTTGAGACAGCCTCGGCCCAGTAGGAGTTGGGAACGTGGGCCTCAAACAGGAAAGCCCGAGCACTTTCTAGTATGTACCTGTTTTTTTGTTCAGCCACACCATTCTGCTGTGGGGTGTGAGGGCAGGTGGTCTCGTGGATCACCCCATTCTGAGTGAAGAAGCTTTGGAGATTCTGATTGATGAACTCTCCCCCATTGTCGGTACGGAGGACTTTGATCAGGACAGAGAACTGAGTTTGAATCATTTTAAAGAAGTCCTTAATCGTCTGGGGAACATCAGATTTCTGCTTTAAAAAGTACACCCAAGTAAACCTGGTACAGTCATCAATAAATAAAATAAACCATCGAAATTTGCAATTAACATGACTTGGAACTGGCCCCCAAACATCAGAATGTATCAATTCAAAATGCTGAGTCATTTTATTTCTTGAGCTTGGATAAGTGTTCCGGTGACTTTTGGCAAGTACACAAGTATCACAATGTAAAGAACTAGACTCTGAAACTAACTTCGGAAATAACTGTTTCATATATTGAAATGAGGGGTGTCCCAATCGACGATGCCATAACCACAGTTGTTTGTGACTGCTGCCCTGAGCAAAAAAACTTGAGCCCGTTTGTGAGATATCTCTGATGTAGTATAATCCATCTCTCTCAATACCACGCCCAATGATCGCCCCCGTACGAATATCCTGTAAGAGGCAAAAGCAAGGAAATATTAGCACTTTACAGTTGAGCTCTTTAGTAAGTTGACTAACAGAGAGCAGCTTAGTAGTGAGAGAGGGCACTACAAGACAGTGAGATAAGTTCAATTTTTCAGATAAAGTAATGTTCCCCGCCCCAATCACCGGGTAGGAAAGACCATTTGCATTTATCACTGAATCTTTCCGAGGGTTGGTAGAAACCCGGATATCATATGCCGTATTAGTCATATGATCAGTGGCTCCACTATCAATTAGTCATTCCGTCTCTGGACTTGGATGGCCACCCTGTATAAAGGTTTGTCCCTGTTCAACACATTCAGGCCCACTTGGGCTGCTTTGGCTTTGGCTCACATAATCAGGCCCGTTTGGATCAGCTAGCATATCTCCATGAATTTCCACCTTAGGCCCAAAATTAGCTAGCCCACAATCAGAAATTAGGGTTGGGGGTTTATTTGTCTTACCCGTATCAGTTGAGGCTGCTGTGCCTCCATTCTTACCCAAGCTGCTGCCGTCGCCACCATACCCTTCGCCTCCGCTGGTGGTGCCGCCGGCGGTCTGGGTGCCTTGCATAACCGCTGCTCGTCCCTGACCTCCACTGTGGGCACCATCATTTTCGGGGTTCCCACCACTTAGGTTTACCTTGCCGGCTGGTGGCCGTGGTGTGCCGCCGCTGGCGGAAGCCGCTGCCCTCTTCCTCGCCTGGTAGTCGGCCCACCATTCCGGGTATCCTATCACCTCAAAACATGTCTCCTTCGTGTGTTTGGTGCCTCCACACACGATGCACTTCTGGGGGGGTCCAGTACCGGCAGTCGCCGGTTTCCTTCCTCTGTTTTGACGGGATGATGAATTCATTTCTGACCGCACTTTCGCCACCATCCCAACTCCGCCGGAATTATGGTCGTTCATTGCCGAGAGGCGGTGATCTTCGCGTCGTACGGCATTGTATGCCTCTTCCAAAGTAGGTGGTTTCTGGGATTTGAGTAAATCACGCTTGATGGGATCGAATTTTCCGTTCAAACCCCACAAGAACGCGAATACCCTATCCTCTTGTTTCTCTGAGTTGTAGGTTTTTCGGTCCTCCAGACACTTCATTGACTGAGGTTGCCAGAAATCAATCTCTCTCCAAATCCCTTGGATTGTCCGGTAGTACTGATCTACGGACATATCAGATTGGTTGGTTTGGTAGGCTTGTTGCTTGAGTTCATACAGTTTCAATTTGTCTTCTCCGTCATGGTAGGTGGCTTTGATTTCGTCCCACAAATCCTTCGCGTTTGGGCAGAGAATGAATTGTGCAGAGATCTCGGGTTCCATTGAATTGAGTATGAGGCTTCGAACAGATCCGTCCGTCTGTTCCCAAGCCTCATATCCGGCATCATCAGGGTCAGGGGATACAGTTTTTCCGATGATGTATCCCGTTCTTCCTCGGCCAAGTAACACCAATTGGACGGTTCTTGACCATATTGCGTAGTTAGTGTCGTTGAGTTTGATGTTGATAGTGGTTTGGTTTGTTTGTTCGGGTTGTTTGTGCCTGAGAAGTTCTGCCATTTGGGCGAGAAACTCGGCCGACATTGGGCTGGATTTTGTGGGTGACACCATGGGTAGATGATGAGCAAGGTATGCGAATCATTAATGAATCGAAACCTGCTCTGATACCATGTTAAGATTAATAGGCGTAATTTTGGAGGGAAGAGTTTTTGTATTCATGTTTTTCTTCTATGTATAAAGCATACAGAGAGTACAGGATATATAGGATACAGATCCTAATTACACGTCTATAAATCAGCTAAGTATAAGGAAAATACAATTATATCAAATCCTTTCCAAAGATAGCGGGATTCTCCAACACTTTTAGCAGTGGATTTTGCTCAAAATGGTCTAACAGGGCCTGTACCAAGAAATCTTGGGAGGCTGGTAAACATAAAAAGACTGAATTTTGATGACAATCATCTAGGAAATGGAGAGCTTGGAGACTTGGATTTCCTTAGTTCTTTGGTTAACTGTACATGGTTACAAGTGTTGGGGCTGGCAGGTAACCATTTTGCAGGAGAATTGCCAAGTTTCATAGCTAACTTTTCGATCTGGGCAAGGGAAATAACCATGGGAGATAATCTGATTCATGGAAGCATCCCAAGTGGGATGGATAAACTAGAACGTTTATACCTCCTTGGATTGGAAAACAATTACCTGAGTGGCACTGTGCCTGATGCTATTGGGAAGCTGAAGAATTTACAGGGATTGTATCTGAATGAGAATCAACTCTCTGGTTCAATCCCTTCTTCTCTTGGAAACCTGACCAAATTAAGCGATCTTTACATGGAAAAGAACAGGTTTGATGGGAAAATACCTACGAGTCTTGGGAATTGTCCATTGCAAAACCTGTCTCTTTCATTCAACAACCTTACAGGAACCATACCAAAGCAGCTGTTTGGACTTTCCAGCATCTTAGTGTCATTGGTCTTGTCGCGTAACTCCTTGACAGGTTCTCTACCTTCCGAAATCGGTAACTTGGAAAGTCTGATGGAGTTGGATTTGTCTGAGAACAATTTGACAGGAAAAATTCCTGGCACGCTTGGTAGTTGTACCAGTTTGGAACTCCTGCATTTAGAAGGTAACAAGATTGAAGGAACTGTACCTGAATCATGGAAAAGTTTAAGAGGTCTAAGAGAAGTAGACCTTTCCCGGAACAATTTTTCAGGGAAAATCCCTGAATTTCTTGGCAGGTTGTCGTCTCTGATGCTTCTCAATTTATCATATAATGATTTTGAGGGAGAGTTTTCAAGGGATGGAATATTCGCAAATGCAAGTGCCCTTTCTGTGACAGGAAACTATAAGATCTGTGGAGGTGTGTCAGAATTGCATTTACCTTCTTGCTCCAAGAAAAAAAAGATTCAAACCGTGATCCTGAAAATAGTGATTTCATCAACTCTGTCAGGAATTATGAGTATTCTGCTGCTTTGTTCTGCTGTATATTACATGGCGAGGAACTCCAGGACAAGGTCATCTTCCTCTGGAAAATGGCACGGACTCTTGACTTATTCAGACATCATGAGAACAACCAATGGCCTGGCTGAAGAAAATCTGATAGGTTTTGGCAGCTTTGGTTCTGTGTATAAAGGGATTATTATCTCTGGTGATCAAGAAAGAACAGTAGCTATCAAAGTTATGAACCTTCAAGAACGTGGCGCCTCCAAGAGTTTCATCGATGAATGTAATGCTCTGAGAAGCATCCGTCACCGGAACCTTCTCAGGGTTATCACCGCTTGCTCCACCGTCGATCATCAAGGCAATGACTTCAAATGTCTGGTTTTTGAGTTCATGTGCAATGGAAATCTAGATGATTGGCTGCATCCAAGAACTGAGGAACATCGGAGATTGAGCTTGAACCAGAGACTAGACATAGCCATTCATGTTGCTTCTGCTCTGTATTATCTTCATTACAGTTGTGAAACTCCGATTATTCACTGTGATCTGAAGCCAAGCAATGTACTTCTTGATGAAGACATGACAGCTCATGTTGGAGATTTTGGAGTTGCAAGGTTTCTGCTTGAAGCATCAAATGATGATTCTGAAACCAAAGTTTTGTCTGCTAGCTTAAGAGGGTCAGTTGGATATATCCCTCCAGGTTTGTTTCTTGCTAAATCTGATTTGATTTAATTAATTTTTAGAAAATTCTTAAAAATGTTATTTTCAAACACTATTTTTATTATGTAGTGCCTAAATTCCATGCACGTAGAATCATTTTTAACGGATATGGACTTCATATTGCAGAGTATGGACAAGGAATTCAGGTTTCCAGACATGGAGATGTATACGCCTACGGCATACTACTGCTCGAGATGTTTACAGGGAAAAGACCAACAGATGAGTTTTTCAAAGAAGATGAAAGCCTTCACCACTCCGTAGCAACAGCTTTACCTGAACATGTCATGAATATTATTGATCTCTCCATGCTTGTCGATCCCGTAAACAATGGCGATGAACCTGAACTTGACAGGGGAAGAGCAAGAACAAGAGGCAACGAGTCCCAAGTCAACGAAAGAGTTATAGAGGAGTGTGTAGTCTCTGTGATGAGAATTGGAGTCTCTTGTTCTCTTAGCTCACCAGGCGAGAGGATGACCATGGATGTTGTTGTCAGGAAATTGCATCGTATCAGAGATACATTTCTCAGACCAGTTCGCCCGAATCGGAGAAGGATGCCACCGCGAGTTTTTCAGGCCATTGCGTGACAGTGTAAGGCTTGCATGCTTATTAGGTACTTCGCCATACGATGTTTCTCAAGGGTTTATCAATCTGAAAATTGACTTGAAAGACGGTTGCAAATATCATTTCAATCAAGTCTCAAATAATTTATTCGAATTATTTAATTTATTATTTATTATAAGTATATAATAGTTTATTTAAAAATAATAAAATTAAAATTAAAATACAATAATAAAAGTAATTATTTAATTAAAATTTTTAATTCTAGTTTAATTTTCTATTTATTAACCAAATTTTAATTATATTTATTTAAATAAATATTTTATTGTAACGACTTCTTTGATTTATTTATTTACTTGCCTCTTTTTGTTATTTGTATCTTTATTTATTTATTTTTATTCTTTACCTTATTTTATATTTATTGTATTATTCATTTTACTACTTTTTCATATTTTTATTTATACGTATTTATTTATTTTCATTTTATTACTATTATTAACTTTTATGTTTATTTTATTTTTATTTTAATGCGTATGTTTTTTATGTGAGTCTATCAAAACAACCACTCTGCAAAAGGCTACATATTACTGAATCTCTCCAAACTCCATAGATCAACGATATTTTCACTGGATCGTTGTTGATGTTGTTATTTTAAACTACATTCAGTCTAATTCGATTGAAAAATTGTGAATTGATTTAATTTTAAGTTAAGATTTGAGTTTGAGATATTAAAACAATTTATTTAAACAATTTGTATTGATTTAAACTCAGCTCAAACTTAGTTCTAATTGGTTTATGTTTGATTTAAAATTTTAAATTTCTATAAACTTTAAACTTTTTATTTGATTAAAAATATACTTGGACGTGGAATAAAATTAAACTTTTTTAAAATTTTAGTGACTTATTATTATGCATATTTTTTAAATAAACAAAATTGTAATGGTGTTTTATATTCTAAAATTTTAATTATATACTTTTCATTGATATTATATTATTTATTTTGTTCATAGTGAATGAATAAGAAAACAACTTCTAGTATCATTGAACTTTTTCAGAATTCCCATTTCAGTCCATTTCTATTTTTTAGCCCTTTCCTGCATATTTGATACATTTCTCTACGACTTCTTCTCATGCATTTCAGCTCGTGCCCATCTACAAAATCCCTAATCTTATAACTTGTAAGTCACATTGGAGGGTGAACTAACTTTACTTTGCATGTCTGTTTAAGCAGAAATAACTAAAAGGTGTGTTACACTTCTTTTTCTTTCTTCTTCTTCGTCTTGTTAATCTAGAGAAATATAAATTCTTGTTCAAATTTTGAATACTCTTCTTAACAATCTGTTTACAAAGAATTGCTATATATACATAACTAAAGATAAGGAAATAAAAACAAGTTTGCATGAAATGAGGAAGACAACAAATATGGGAAGCTTGGAATGGCAAGAAGCCGTTGGAGACAAATATAAGAAGATTTTGAGATGCTAGGACGGAGATCTGTAAGGAGTGGAAATGATACATTTCCATATTTTTGTTAATACCCTCCCTCAAACTAATGCTACATGTCATGGAGCATAAGTTTGGATACTAAGAATTTGTGACGGTTCCGTAACATAGCCTTGGTAAGGAGGTCGGCAAGTTGTTCGTGTGTAGAAATATAGGATAAGTGGATAATTTTGTCTTCAACCTATTCATGAATGTAGTGGTAATCAACCTCGATGTGTTTAGTGTTTTCATGGTGCACGGGATTGGTGGCGATTTGAATAGCGCTTGTGTTGTCACCGTGAAGAATAGTGGGCTGTAAGAGAGGTTGATTTAATTCTCCTAATAAGCGACGAATCTATACAATTTCAGAACAAGCTGCAGACATTGTTTGGTATTCAGCCTCGGTTGAAGATTTTGATACTTTTGTTTGTTTCTTCCATTTCCAAGAAATGAGATAAGTACCTAGAAGTATGCACCATCCTGTGGTAGATCGACAAGTTGATGAACAGCCGGCCTAATCGGCATCAGCATAGTCGGATAATATCATGGAAGAAGAGGACGAGAAGAAGAGCTTGCGGTTGATGGTGGTTCGTATGTAGCGAATGATGCAAAGAGCGGCACTATAGTGATGTTGGCAAGGTTTATTGACAAACTGGCTAAGGACTTGAACTGGATATGTAATGTCGGGCCAAGTCATGGTCAAATATATAAGACTTCCAATAAGTCTCCGAGATAAAGTGGCATCAAGCAGGGATGTACCATATTCTATATGGAACTTAATATTTTGCTGCATTGGAGTATATGTCATCTTATCATCACTTATGGGGGTGAGTTTGATAAGTTCTTCAACATACTTCTTTTGAGATAGACATACTTCCAAACCCAAAAGATATGTTAGTAGTCCAAGGTCTTTTATTTTGAAAGATGTATTTAGCAAAGTCTTAAGATGAACAATGTCATCTGTATCACTACCAGTTATAATAACGTCATGGACATAAATAAACAAAATAGTGATACCGTATTTGGATGGTCTTAAGAACATTGAGTAGTCACATTTACTTTGTTGAAGTCCAACTTGAATAATAGTTTTTCAAAATGTTTCAAACTAGGCCCGTGGAGCCTGTTTCAGGCTATATAAGGACTTGTGGAAGCGACATACCAGATTTGGATCCAATGGAGTGAATCTGGGATAAACCACCTCCTGCAAGTCACTATGAAAGAAGGCATTCTTAACGTTTATCTGGTGAAGTTTCCACCCCTGCTTTGCCGCAAAAGACAAAAGTATTCAGACAGTTAGCATTTTAGCAATTAGGGCAAAGGTTTCATTATAATCCAGGCCATACTCTTGCTTGTAGCCTTGAGCTACGAATCTTGCCTTATATCAATCGAGAGTGCCATCAGGGTTGTATCTTATTATGTATATCTATTTACTGCCAATCAAGGAGGTATCTGGAGGTTTTGTTTAGAGGCTCCGAGTCATGTTTTCTTCAAGTGCAACCATCTCATTTTTCATGGCTTTACGCCAGCATTCATGTTTGTTTGCCTTTTTAAAAGAAGTGGTAACAGTAACTGTTGGCAAGGTAGTTACTAAGGCATAAGATTTACCATATTCTCTTGGGGGGTATTCGTAACGAGTTGGAAGATCAACATGACGTTGAGAGCATCGAATCGGGACGGGATCTTGGATAGTTCCTATCAAGTTAGTACTTGGTGCAACAATGGAAGAAATCATACCATCAATACTATTAATTGGAGGCGGAGATGGTGGTGGCACAATGGGCGTAGTATTATCATTTGTTTAAAGAAGGTGGGTAGTAGACAAAAATGAGTTTGCGAGTCATCTTTTGAAATCTGATAATAATAATTTTGTTAAAAAAATTATGACATGTAGAGATACACGAACAAAAAGTTTAATAGGGTCATAGCAAAGGTAACCTTTTTGCGTATCATTATAACCTAAGAAAATACATTTTGTGGCTTTGACATAAAGTTTATCTCGTTCATAATGTTGGAGATGGACAAAACAAATGCGACCGAAAACACTTAAATGATCATACTTTGGTTTCTTTGAAAATAGTTTAAAAAATGGAGAATCATTATCATTAACGGTTGTCACTTGTCTATTTATTAAGTAAACAGAGGTTTAAAATGCCTCAACCCAAAAAATATGAGGCATGTGTGCCATGTTTAGCAAAGTAAGGGTTGTTTCAAGGATATGTCGGTTCTTCCTTTCAACCATCTCGTTTTGTTCGAGTGTGTACGGACAAGTAGTTTGAGAAATAGTTCTGTTTTTTCGAAAATATTGTTGAATGTTGTCACTTATATACTCACCACTATTGTCCAATCTAAAAATTTTTATTTTTGTTTGAAATTGCACTGCGACATAGGCGAAAAATTCTTTTATAAAACACCCTACCTTATATTTATGACAAAGAAAAAATATCCATGTGTATCATGATACATGGTCTATAAAAAGTAAAAAAATATTTAAATCCAATACGAGACAATATAGGGGATAGACCCCAAATGTCGCTATGAATTAAATCAAATGGTTTGAAATATTCGGTATTACTTACAGAAAATGACAATTTATGACTTTTCGAAAGGGTGCAATTTTCACGAGATATAGAATTAAACGTACTAAAATGTGGCAAAAAATGCAAGCAACTTTTAAGCATAAAAGAGAGCCTTTTAGCGTGAGGGTGCCCAAGGCATAAATGCCATAAATTTAATAAATCCTTTGTTCAATGTCTTTATCAAAAGCAGTAAGAAAGCATTTAAATGATTGAGGTGTTACGAACTGTAATAAGAATAAGCGTTCGATTTTACGCCCCACTGCCACCACTTTCCTTGTCCTCAAATTCTGCACTATACAGCCATCAGGAGAGAATGCTATAATGCAATTATGCTCAACTAATTGCCCAACAGAAATTAAATTAGTTGTAAGTTTCAGCACATATAAAACATTTGACAATAATTTTGCCGAACCGATTCACATAGCGGGAAGACTATGACCATTGATCGTAATAACATGTTGTTGAGAAGTTATAGGAATCATATTGCTCGTGGATTCAATATCCCCTGTCATATGGTTAGAGTATGCTGAGTCTATAAACCAAGTAGATGTATTATTATTAATTTTATTACCTGGGTATTGAGAGGTTAATGAATTTAGTGAGGCTGCTACTGACTCTTGAATCAATTTCGTAAGTGAGGTGGGATCAAAATTGACTATGGGAGTGTGTGCTGAAGAGGCCATATGTTGTTGTACTGTGGGGGCCTGCGTTTGAAGAAAAGAAGCAGCAACATATGGTTTATGCATATCATTCTGTTGATGGGGATCAAAAGTTGAAACAGCGTGCGTGTATGATTGCTGTGCAAGAGTAGCATGAGCAGCAGTCTGGTGCAGTTGAGCAGTGGCAGAAAATACATCAGGACGACCACGTTGGGCAAGATGAGGGCGACAGTCAGGAAGTATATGTCCTGGTTTCTTATAATACACATAAAAAATTTTCTTTCAACAGTGCAAAGCTATATGCCCCTCATCATTACATTCATAAAATCTTTTGATTTGAGAAGTATTTCGAAACTTACCTTGGCTAGAATATAAAGCCGTTTCAATAGAGGATCCGCCATTAATAGAAGCTTGGGTTTGTAGACAAGTTTCCTCTCGAATAAGGTCACCGAGAACCACCTCTATTTCAGGTAGAGATTCACGGCTAAGGAAATTGGCTCGGATGGATTCATATTCCGGGCGAAGCTTCATAAACATTTGAACCACAAGATTTTTCTGGCGTTTGCATAGGATTTCTTTGATAGTATTGGTTGACATGCTATCTCCCAACTATAATCCTGTTCAGACCATAGAGAAATTAATTCAGAATAAAAAGTGCGAACATCTTCGTCACCTTTTACATATTTAGATAGGTCTCTTTCAATTTGAAAGTTGTGAGCATGGTTTCGTTGTTGGTAGAGTATCCGGAGCTGTTTCCACATATCAGAGGCCAAAAGGAAAGGTTGAAAACTCAAAGCAATAACAAATGTGACACTATCAAGAAGCCACGAAATAACCTGAGCGTTGTTGGATTTCCAGATAGCAAGGTCTTTGGCATCAATTGGTGCTATTGTTGCACTTATTAGAACTCCCGAATGACCTTTGCCTTCTATGAACATCTGAAAGTGGAACTCCCATAAAGAGCAGTTAGTTCCGTCGAAAAGTGTAGCCAATACGTCATGAGTCTTTTGAGTGTCGAGAGTATTTATTATGATTTCGGATGTGAACGGAATCACTACAAAACAAATAACCAAGTAATACAGAAAATCCAGCCGTCTGGTTAGCAGGGCTCTGATACCATGTTAATCTAGAGAAATATAAAATCTTGTGTGAATTTTGAATATTCTTCTTAACAATATGTTTACAAAGAATTGTTATATATACATAACTAAAGATAAAGAAGTAAAAACAAGTTTGTATGGAATGAAGAAAACAACAAATATGGGAAGCTTGGAACGTCAAGAAGCCGTTGGAGACAAATATGAGAAGATTTTGAGATGCTAGGGTGGAGATCTGCAAGGAGTGGAAATAATATATTTCCATATTTTCGTTAATACGTCTTGCTCTGTTTTTATTGCTTCTCCTTTTGGAATTGTTTCTTATAGTAGTGGGTTATGAGTATTCTAGCAACGGGTAAGAATCAGATCTTTTGCTCTAGTTATGATGTTCCTATTATGTTTCATTAAATCTTATCTATACATTTACGTTGAACGAGTAGGGATCAGATCTTCTATTCCGGTTATGATGTCCCTATTATATTCTATTAAATTTTATCTACACATTTATGTAGAGTCTACATAAATGTATGGATGAGATTTAATGGAGCAGAGTAACTATAACAGAGCATTTGATGTATAGCGAATAAAGCTTTTCTTTTTTGAACTGAATTTAATTATAGGAGGCCGTTTAGACATCCGAGATGTTTTCTTCTTATTTTATCGTTTTCTTTTATCAAAATATCTTTATTACTAGGAAAGGCAAAAATGGCCCGTTTTGGCTCGGACTAAGCCTGTGGTCAACGGGCCAGGCCCGATCAAACTGAATGACATCAGTTTGGCCCGAGCAGCCTTAGATCAGGCCATAAGCCACAGACTAATGAGCTTGGATCGAGCCTGGGCTCGGACCAACTAGCCCAGTCTATAACTAGTGACCCGACAGATATGGGAAACAAAACGACGTCGTTTTTATACAATAAAACTTAAACTTACCATGGCAAGACGGCGTGGTTTTGCTTTAAGAGCGAAACCACGACGTTTGGTTGCAGGATACAACTTAAATGCTTCAGAAGGAAAGCGCTGTGCTTAAACTCGCGCCTGGCTTCCCGCTTTCCCCTCACCCAGTCACGTTCTTCTGTTCTTCACTTCTTATTCCGTTCATCGTGTCATTTATTTTTCTGCTGTTCTTCACTCCCGTGCTTCTGTTCTCTGTTTCCCCAGCTCCCTCGTCGGCTGTCGCAAGTGTGAAGTCACCGACGCCGCTAACTAACCAACGTGTTATTGTTAATAAGGTAATCTCTTTTCTCAAATTTTGTTTATTATTAATAGTTGATTGTTTGGAGATTATTGTGGTTTGGTGATACTGATTTGGCTAATTTGTGAACTTTGTATGTTTAATAATGGGAATATGAAATAATGCATGTATATTGTTTGATGAATTGCCCCACCCTTTTAATGCATGTATAGTGTGTGTTTAAAGAAAGGGATCCGTGTTCCATGGAAAAGGGTTGACTACCGTCATTCCTAGCAGTTGTAGTATCTAAATACATTGATTTAGTATGTTCTGAGCTACAAGTTATTTACATGTTTCTATAACCTACGATTGTTTAGGTCTGGAAAAACTTTACAGTTGGTAGATGGATATCAATCTCAAGCTTTGCACATTGCCTACTCTGACTTCATTAAGGACAGGAAACTAAGGACTTCCTTTCATGCTTATGCAAAACTTACTGTAGATATTCAGGTGAGGTGCTGTAGATCTCATCAGCACAAGCATTAGGAACATAGATTGCATTCATTAATGAGCTATGCTTCCACCCATAGAATATATACACTAGTGCTCCCTTTAGCGGGATCAAATCATCTGTTCTATTTAGTTTGTTTCCACTCTGTTGCATGAGCTTTCATCCATCTAATAAATGGGCTAGAGAGAAATTGGATGGATGAAAGCTCATGGAACAGAGTGAATACAGACTAAATGGAAAAGATGATCTGTTCCCCCTATTAGCAGCGACATTGAGACATGAATCCACGTGTACGCCCTGTAGGTATGCAATTGGTAAAATGATCACATCTTAAGTTCAGGCTTGTGTAAACATGAAATATAAAATAACAAAGTTTAAATGCATTGAGAGTAATCATGATATTAATTTCTTTTAATATGTGTAATAAAAATATAATATTTTATAATGATTATTAATAATAGATATAATATTAAAAGACAATTTTATTACAATAATTCAAACTTTGTACTCTTTTACATGCGGATATAAAAAAAGTTTTTTTAATTTCTTTAGTTGTGGAGATACAATAGTATCTAGAAGTAAAACAAATAAACAATAACTAAAAGTTACATGTATAATTATTATTTGAAGTATATAATTTACATCAACACCATCAACTAAGAGTTCTGTACATAATTTATGAACAAAATTAAAAGTTTGAAAATATTATATTATAAACTTAATATATGTGTTTTTTAAATCATATTAAAAAGAATTATAATAATTTTTAAACTCATAAAAGTAATATTTGAAATAAATTGTACTTAGATATTAACTTTTTTACATTTACATTATAATTAACTGTTATAATAAAATTACAAAGGGGATAATTATAACAATATTATCATAGCTACACATTTTAATAAATATGATATTTTTAAAATATATATATATATTAAAAATATTTTATATCATTAATTTTATATAAATATTTTTGTATAATTTATAGGTAATTTCATCTTACACTTCATTATAAATGGTTATGCTATAATTTATAATTGAGAAATTCAAAAGGAACATTTTAAGCTATGTGTACGTGACTTTATTGATGATGCTTGAAGGTTGTGATTCCCTTTTGTCGTAATTGTCTTACGTGTTTGCAATGGTGCGTGGTACAGCTTATTCTAAATCATTTCCTGACATGCATATGCCTGGAGAATGGCATCTCGCTACTTCTGGTGGAACGCTACAAAGAAGTTCTTCACAATTGGGCTTGTAGGAATTACTGTTCGAGACCGATTTGGAAGCATTATTCCGGTGCGGGGAAATTCCATGTCTCCCACATTTAACCCCAGAACCAACACTTACGGAGGTTTGTTTAGTGGTAATACTGAGTAAAGATATTTCTCATTGGTGGACTTTGATCGTTTGATTGTCATTTTGGCTGCAGATGACTATGTTTTAGTGGAGAAGTTTTGCCTTGAGAAATACAAGTTCTCACATGGTGATGTCGTAGTTTTTTGGTAGGTCTTGCTTTTGATTATCTTATCCCAGTTCGTACAAGTATATATAGGTCTTATTGTTGGTTGATTCTGAAATCATTCCAGAAGGGTTGGAAATTTGAAGATCCTATCTGTCCCCTTTTATGTCATTATGCAATGTCATGATTGAGTTGGAAATTTGAAGATCCTATCCGCCCACTTTAATGCCATTATGCAATGTCATGATTGTATATTACTGCAGGATTGTTGTTGTGCTTGTATCTGATGTTGCTTTGGTTGCATGCTTCTGTAGGTCCCCGAGTAATCACAACGAAAAATATATTAAGAGAATTATCGGCTTACCTGGCGACTGGGTTGCAACTCCTTATTCATCTGATGTGATTAAGGTCCCAGTAGGGCATTGCTGGGTTGAGGGAGATAATCCAAGTTCTAGCATGGATTCTAGGTCTTTTGGTCCGGTAAGTTACTGCAAAAGTTCCTTGTCTTTGTAGGATTTGGTTTGAACGCAATGATGCTATAACATTTGTCATAAAATAAGAGTTTCCAGTTTTCCTCAAGATACAAAGTTGAACGGTGGCTGGTATGTTTGTTCTCGTGCTCAATAGTCCCCAGAACATACATGTCCGGTTTCCTTCTTGATATTTCTTACTCGCTGTCTAACTCAAGGGAGCTATTTGCTGCAGATTCCTTTGGGTTTAATCAATGGAAGGGTAACCCACATTGTCTGGCCTCCTCAAAGAATCGGTGAGATTGAAAGAAGAGTATCTGGAGACAGAATTTCTTCACTATAGTTGAACTTTGATTCTCCTGGGAATATCATGTTTCTCTGGAGTCACTTTGTCATCATTCATTTATGGGATGCAACTATTTTGCCCCCCAAAAGGCCAAACCTGTGATAAAAACAGTTTTTTGGATGATTTTTTGCAACCGTTTTGTTGTGCTTCTACATATTAGCTTAGCCTAAATGAATAACAGATTTTGAAAAGCATTGGACAAGCTTAGTAAATTAAATATGGATTCTGCCATTGCAAATCTCAGCGTGATTTGATCTTACTCTAAGTTCTACTTTCATTCTTCTGCTTTAGCTCTATCTCCATAGGAGTGCAGAACATAACTGTTCTGAATACTTGGTTTAACTGGAAAAGAGTTGAACGGTCAGAACCCGTCAGGCTCGCAAATGCCCACGAACACCTCCTTGGTGCAGGCTATTCACGTCCTACTAGCGAAATCCTAGATGGTTCGGATTTGCCATGTATTTCGTGAAGAAAATTGGTGCGTTGATTGGCTGGCTTCTCATGCGAAATTGTATGGTATTGGACTTACTTATTTAATACATCCCCTTTGGGCTGTCTTGCAATCCTTTCTGATGATATGTCTGGATCCTAAGGCTCACTGTTTAGGCTTTGCTTTTACTCTTTTGTATTTGAAAAAAAAAAAGAAGTTATTGATAAAAATGACATTATTTTGATAATTTAAACAAAAACAATATTGTTAATTCAATTGTGAAAATTTTAAATTGGTTAGTTTTTAATTAAATTTTTAATTTTTTAGTTTAATTTATTTTAATAATTTTTGTTATTAAAAATTAATTAATTAATTAATATATCAATTTTTTCAAAATCAAGATTTATAAATTAAAATAAATAAATAACTTTTATTTAAAAAATTTTTTATTAAAGTTTTAAATTTTATTCAATATTTGATTAAATTATATCGATATAATATTCCAAACCAAAAGATTGAGAAGAAGAGCTTTAAGAGTTTCCGTTTCCTATCCGACCTGAACTCTTCGTAACTAACCATCTTCACTGGAGTAAATGCATAGCGATATTGTTGCGTGTGATGGCTTGGGCCCTCCACTTGGTTGCTTACATTACTAAATGTCAAAGAAAGAAAGCTGTGATTGGTGGCATCAAGGACGGAGACATGTGGGGCCCAGTGGTGCACTGAGCCCCCCAAGTTTTTAAAAAATTAAATTTTTTTTAATATATATATAATATAATATAATATAAAATATCTAAACCTAAGTTGCCGTAAACTAATGAAACGAAGAGCATCTATAATATATATAATATATTAAAACCTTAATTCCTCTTTGTTGCCTTGCCGTCATCTACAATATATATAATATATTAAAACCCTATCATAG
>JAOSBK010034235.1:0-25084 GCA_027568895.1 Erythroxylum shatona | reverse complement strand
ATTACTTAATTATTATTATTATTATTGTAAGTATTATTATTATGATTATAAATATTATACATAATTAATTATCTTCTCCTCCTCCTCCTCCTCCTCCTCCTTCTTCTTCTTCTTATTATTATTTTCATTATTATCATCATCATCATCAATAAATATTATATAAAATATTAAAATAAATAAAAATAAAAATAATTTATTAGTAATAAAAATAAAAATAATTTATTTTTATGTTTTATTTAATTTATAATTATTATTAGTAATAAAATATTTATTATTATTTTAAAAACTTTGGGTGGAAGAAGAGGAGGGAGGGAGAGAGGGAAATTTTGAAAATTTTAAAAAATTTTGCAAAAAAGTCCCCCAATTTTTTAAAATTTTCGGTACCAACCGATAATTGACCGGTATTTTGAATACTGGTCGGTACCGACCGATATTTTTCATCGATACCACCTACACCCATACCGGTACCGATTTACAACCGGAACGGTACGTACCGGTCGGTACCGGCTGGTACGGTACGAAATACAAAACAATGGTTCTGATTTCAAGGGAAAAACTGGACTAATTTAGGCCGAATTAGTCAAAGTTGTCTTCTAGAAAGTTGTAGATTATTTTTCTAGCTTTCCAACAATATATAGTATGAAATTTTTAGACATTGGAGTCAAAAGTTATGATCCTTATAAGTAGAGATGCTCAGGAGTGTATTGTGTTTCGTCTTAAGTTGACTCTGCTTCGTCTTAGGTTGACCTTCTGCTTCATCTTAGGTTGACCTTTTGCTTCGTCTTAAGTTGACTCCACTTCTTCTTAGGTTGACCTTCTGCTTCGTCTTTGGTTAACCTTCTGCTTCGCCTTAAGTTGACTCTGCTTCATCTTAGGTTGACCTTCTGCTTCGTTTTAGGTTGACTATGCTTTGTCTTAAGTTGACGTTCTACTTCGTCTTAGGTTGACCTTCTGCTTCTTCTTAGGTTGACCTTCTACTTCTTTTTATATTGATTAGAACATCTTCTAGTCCAAATTTGACTATCTAAACATCAGAATCTGTCTTCAAGGTCTTCATGAAAGTTGTAGATTTTAAAATTCTCTTTCGCACCATCTAAAGAACACCTTAATCTGACATCTCTAGTGAAAGTTATGAGCATTTTTCCAATTCGTCGATCCCTTCGTCTAAGTTCATCCGATCCTTTCGTTTGGTCCCATTTTTGACCCTTTAGATGATCAAATTTGGCTTTGAAGTCTTCATGAAAGTTGTAGATCTTGAAGTCTTCATTTAAATAATCTAAATAACACCTTAATCCAATATCCACAAAGAAAGTTATGTTAATTTTCCCTAACTAGGTTCAATATGATTAAAGACATAACCTTGTTTGATTTCCTTTGGCCCAAATCTTTGTTATCCGACCTCTAAACGAAGTGATCCTTGAGACAATAGATTCTTCACACATTGTGCTATCTCTCCACAGGAAACAAAAATTGACAGCATTCCAAATTGATTAGAAAAATTTTGATTGAAGGAAAGTGAGGGAATCTGTTGGAATAGTATGATCTGGTGTTATTTTACTAAACATGCTTCGGCATTTTGAATATATCTGGATTTGTAGGGTTCCAATTGAGATGATTTTTAATGTGAAGTAAACTAAAGACATCGGTTTACAAATTATATGAAGAAGTCAAATTATGATTCGGCCTCTAAGATGTTGCATTTCTAGATGAAATTTAGGTATTCTTTAGAAACTTAAGACAGTAGGAAACAGATGTTTTGAAGAAGTTAAATTGTGATTCCAATTTGAGGTTTCCCAAAATTTGTGCTGAAGTTAAAGAAAGGTGTTTGCTCACGTATTAAGGTTCCAATATTGGGCTCTAGAAATAGGTCCAACAACTTGCTTTCTCTACTAAATAAGCATTACATATCGAACCTTCAACTTTAGCCTTGTTTCTAACATTTTTCTTTAAGTGATGCTAATACCTACATTACAATTATGTCATTACAACATGTTATTACGTCAATTTAAATATTTTTGTTAAATCACATATCAAACAGATACATCCATCGATATTGAACTGGACCGGCATGTTTAGCCTTGTGTGCTAAATGCACAGGTAGATGCTTTATACGATCAAAGAAGTTTGGAGAGAAAATCACTTCTAATTTGCACAAAATTAATGAAATTTTCCTTTCTAGTTTTTCCATTTCAGCCAACTTTATTTCAGATGATATTAAGCTTTTGAAAAACAATCTTAATTCTGTTATAACTTCCCAAACCTTAATCGGTAGCAACTCCCAAAATGAAATTGGAATTAGCCTTTGCATAAACACATGACAATCATGACTTTTCATCCCAAATAATTATACTTCCTCATGTCCACACACCTTGCCAAGTTTGAAACATAACTATTAGGAAACTTTATACTTTTCAACCATTCACATAAAATTTACTTTTGTTTTTCGTCCAAAGTGTAACATGCTTTTGGATATTTACCGATGCGAAGATCTTTATCTAACTCATTCTTTCTACAAAAAGGTTTCAAATTAGCTCATAATTTTGCATTATCTTTTGTCCTCCCTTCAATGTTTATTATGGTATTGAACAAATTGTCAAAAATATTTTTTCAATATACATCACATCTAGATTATGAAGTATCAAATTAGTTTTCTAATATAGTAAATCCCAAAAGATGATTCGTTTTCTCTAACCAAAGATTTTACTAATTCTTGTATTAACTTCATCAACTTCAATTTTTGTAACATTCAGTAACCCTAATTCATGAATCTCCTACAATATCTCTTCACCAGATTTGTAAGAGGGAAGAGGTGTTTGTACCATTCTATTCTTAATGAACTTTTGTTTATTATATCTAAATGGATGATCTGGAGGAAAAAATTTCTTGTGGTTGTCAAACCAACATTTTTTGCACCTGTTTAGAAGATAAAACGAATCAGAATCATTGCCACAATAAGGACAAGTCAATTTCCCTTATGTGCTCCATCCAAATAATATAGCATATGTTTAAAAATCACTAATGGTCCACATTAAAGCTGCTCTCAACACAAAATTTTGTTTCAGAGACACATCATATGTCTCTATACCATATTCCCAAAGATGCTGCAATTTAGATATCAATGATTGTAAGAATAAATAATTTTATGTTTTGGATTTGTAGGTCCTAACACAATCACTGTAAAGAATATATATACCTCAATCATACACATCCATGGAGGCAAATTATAAGAAGTAATTATGATTGGCCATGATGAATATTCTTGGCCGAATTGACTAAAAGGTTGGGATTCATGTGTTAACAATCCCAACCTAACATTTCGACTTTCAGCCGCAAACTCATAATGGGTGTTATTGAAGCATTTCCATGTCAGTGTATCCAATGGATGACTCATTATTCCATCTTTTTGTTCGTTTTTATTATGTCATCTCATGTAAGATGCAGTAAAATTAGAAGCATATAGTCTTTGAAGTCTCGAAGTTAGCAGGAAATAATACATCCACTTCCAGGGATGCATTATTACACCTTAAGGTGCTAAAAATCAATGGCTCCCCATATCGTTTCCACTCAAAATAATTTAGAATAAAAACTCTTTTCTCAGTAAATGGCCATTCACTTCATCAATATGAAGGAAACAAATATGTTTTCACTTTTTACATGGACATTTGATCTTTGAGCCATCCATATATTCAGGTTGAGAGCATGCATAATGAATAAAAGCTTCAACTCCCTCAACAAACTCAGGATTAATGAAACCATCAGGTGTTAATCGTCTATACATCCATGATCTAACAACATTACTCATTTTTACAAAACTATTAATTTAAAAAAAGTTATTTCATAGTTAGTATCCTTCATGTTCTCTAAGTTTACAGAACATTTAAACTTTACACAACATCCCCTAAGTATTAATCAATTGAATTAATCACCTACAATTAATTTCCATATTATGGTACATGACATTGTTTATGCCTATGAATCAAGAAAGCAAGTTCTCGTTGCAACTCTTAAGCTCGTGAAATTTTTCACCAATAAGTGTCACGGGAGCTGCATCACGGATTTTCATCCTATATACCATCCTAGGGGTTTATTATGCAAAGAATTGTCATGTCTATTAAACCTATGAATTTCTTATGTTAATACTATGTTTGAATTAATCACATTGAAGTTGCAGTATTAATCAATTGAATCCATAATGTAATTGTTTTTAATACTATCGTATATGGCATTGTTTACACCTGTGAATTGAGAAAGCAAGTTCTCACTGTGACTTCTAGGCTCGTGAAATTTTTCACCAATAAGCCTCACGGGAGCTGTATCACGGGTTTCCAGCCTATATACCCTCCTAGGGGTTTATTATTCAAAGAACTACCATGTCTAAAACCCTATGAATTTCTTATGTTAATACTAAGTTTGAATTAATCATATTAAAGTTGAAGTATTAACCAATTGAATCTATAATGTAATTGATTTCAATACTATGGTATATGGCATTATTTACACCTGTGAATTAAGAAAGCAAGTTCTTGTTGTGACTCCTACACTCATGGAATTTTTCACCAATAAGCCTCACGAGAGCTGCATCACGAATTTCCAGCCTATACACTATCCTAAGGGTTTATTATGCAAAGAACTGTCATGTCTAATAACCCTATAAATTTCTTGTGTACATACTAAGTTTGAATTAATCATTTTGAAGAAGAAGTATTAATCAATTGAGTCCATAATGTAATTGATTTCAATACTATGGTACGTGACATTGTTTACACCTATGTATCAAGAAAGCCTGTTCTTGTTATGACTCCTAAGTTCATGAAATTTTTCACCGATAAGCCTCACGGGAGCTGTATTACGAATTTCTAGCCTATATACCGTCCTAGGAACTTATTAGTTATGCCTCAAATCATCCATAAGATCTCAAACTCATTCCACATATAGTAAATACTTAGATTATTAAAGAAAAACATAAAACTCATTAATGATTATAAAATTATTCTAAACAACAACACAAATCAAGACCTCCTTTATATTCACACAAAAATCAAACGTATGATAATCATATTATTAAAGCAATACATATGGTAGACATTAGTTGGACGACTTACTTGGAGAAATGGATAACTTCAAACTACAAAGAAGAAGGGTGAGCGACGCTTTTCAACACAATATAGGGCCTACAAAAAAGAATATTTCATATTTAATACAATACACTTGTTCAATAGTTTTGTTATATTTTTAATATATTAAAGCAAATCAAAAAATAATATTGTTTATTTTGAAATAGAAATATGTTGACTTTTCGTGGGAGTAATGTTAAAAATTAATATCATGATAATTTTAATAAAAATTTGTTGCTAATTTGTAATTTTTTTAGTGTAGGAATCATGATTAATAAACATAAGGTAATTTCCAAAGCTTATATCCACAATGATAAGGGAAGATAAGAATAACCCAATATGCTCTTAACCATATCCATTAAAGTATGCTTATGCCTTTATACAATACTGTTGTATTTTAGTGTGATGAACATTATGTATTAAGTACATACATTATGCTTTTTTAAGAATTTAACAAATAGGTTAAGACATTGTCCAATTTCATTTTACCTTCCACAAAATTTACCACCTTTATAGGACCTAACAACTTTCACTTTTTGGTCTAAGAATATTTTAACCCTCATTAATAAACACCTCTAAGGCATTTATTGATTATGATTTCTCATATAACAATTAGACATACCCATGATGTAAAATCATCAATAAAAGTGATAAAATACTTTTTCCCACTAAAAGATGAAACATCAAAAGGCCCATATATATCAAAATATATAAAAGTTCAAGGTGTTATGTGCTTCTTGTGTTTGTTTTCTTAATTACGTGTCTTATACGTTTTCTCTTAATACCATGCACATATTTACTAAAATAAGTAAAATATAAATTAGAATGGTTTCATTCTTTACAATCTTTGCATTCTTTCTTTAGATATGTTACTTAGATGTTTATGTCATAAATGAGCTAAACTTTCTTCTACTAAACTATGTTTAATACCAAAATTTAAAGCAAGGCCAACAAAGTCTTAGCAAAAAGATCATCAAACTTTAATTTGTATAAATCATCACAAAACAAATAAAATCGTTATTATTAAATAAAATGCATTATACATTTCAAAACTTAAAGGAATATCCAATTTTACCAAGTTTAGACAAAGAAATTAAATTTTGAGAAACAGTAGGAATATAAAGTGTTTGGAAAAGGTATAAATGATGTCTAATACCTAAATTCAAATGGTAAATTCTAATGGCTTCAACTTAAGCTTTGATTTAATTACCCATAAATATAGAATTTTCATTTGAGTTTATGGTTTGGCTTATGAGGAATCCCTGTATCATATTTAAGACATAATTGGTAAAACCAAATTCAATCCATCAAGTATTAAAAGAAAAATTTGTAAAATTTTATTCAAAATGTACAAAAGCACTATACTTACCTTTCTTTTCACACTATGCCTTATTAATACATAAAAATGCTCATTAATTGTTTCACAAATATCAGCTTCCATACAATTGTCCAATTTCATTCTATTATATGAAATCCTATCCCTTTTTCTATATTAACTCGTTTAAATTGACTTTAGGCTTGCTAATCCTAATTATGATGACTAGTTCTAGTTTCAAAGTACCTTCCAAATAATTGTTCATTTTCCATTTCAAGTCTTATGTAACTATTCTAGGCATTTTCTTTATATTCCAAGGCATTAACTAAGTCTCAACAAACATCCCTAAGAGACATTTCATCGAACAATTCATAGGCAACCCAAATTATCTCTAGCTAATAGCAAAACCACTACATTTTTTATTATTTACCAACAAAAACACATTCAAACAACAAATAAACCAACCGCATTAGCTAAAAACACATAATACCCATAACCCATCAAAACAAAGCCCACCCACACATATTCATATATATAACCATTTAACAATGAATTTTTTGGAGACAAAATAAACCCAAGAGCAAACTTACCTAAAAATGATACACGATGGACCAAAGCAAGCAAAAATTGATGATGGAAGCTTGGGAGGAAGAGGGACCGATGACATTGATGTAGAGAAGAAGAGAGAAAATAACAGAGGGGAAGGAGAAGAGGGGCTTCAAGTAGCTTAAGTGGGTAATTAAAATGACATCATTTTGATTAAAATCAAACGATGTCATTTTAATTTATGAACAATTGAAAAATACTAATGGAACTGTGGTTCTGTTGGCAATTTAGGTGCTTATTTTTCTTACCATCCATTGCCACCCATTTTTACGACAGACTTGACTAAAACCAAACGACGTCGTTTTAATTTATGAACAATTGACAATTACTGATGGAATTGTGGTTCCATCAGTAATTTAGATTCTTATTTTTCTTGGTAGCCATTTTTGCCCATTTTTATGACAGACTTTACTATTTTGTCACTATATTTCGTCAGAAAAGTTACGGGGATAATTTTCCTTCACTTTTATCAATGAATATTTTGGCAGTCATAAAAAAGAATTTTTCCCGACAAATTTACTAACGGAAAATCAATTTATGTTGCTAATTTACTTCGAAATGTTTTCCGCCATTAATTTATGTCCGTATTGTGTTATTTTCTTCTAATGTTTTCAAATCCATGATAATAAAGTTAAATTAATTGATATGAATTTTAATTAGGTACCATTTGCCAGTTACAATATGATCAAGTAATGTTTCATGATTAACTTACAAGTAAGACTCTGACAAATACAGTGACCATAATTTCTTCTATAAATATGTCCTTAATTGGAACCACCACAAATGATGGTAACAATTTTATTTTTATATTTTTAATAAATTGTATATGTAATTTTTCTTGGTTGTTAACATATTCCATACTGTATCTATTACTTTGATGAAAAGTTACCTACCAATGGATATGAGCGATAGACATTCTATGACTTTTCCCAGATATAGTGATGGATATAAGAGTGTAGTTGATTGTTTTCTTGAAAAGGTTTTTTCTAAGGTGGCTAACAGAAATGAAACTTCTTGTCAATGCAAGAAGTATTTGCAATTATTATTGGTATACAAGAAATATTATATATGATCATTTGATTGTTGATGGATTTGCTCCAGGATATGATGGTTGGGAATTGAATGAGGAAAGAGCAACTAATACAAATATGCATATAAATGATGAGAATGAGTCTGATATAAGGTCTATGCATGATAATATAGATAGATTATTGCTTGACACATTTAGACACATAGATAAATGTCCCAATATTTGTGAAGGAGTTAGTAATGGTCTAAATGTTGATGCTAAGAAGTTTTTAAGTTGGTAGAGGAAGGAAAACAAGAATTATATCCTAGTTGTAAAAGTTTTTCTAAACTTTCTTTCACAATTTGACTGTATCTTTTTAAGTGTACATATGGAATTAGTAATGCAGCTTATACTGATCTCATGGGGATACTTAAAAAGACTTTCCCAATGCAAAGATTCCTTAATCTTTTAATGCGATAAAGAAACTTATGAAGGATTTAGGACTTCATTATGAAAAGACACGTGCATGTCCCAATGATTGTGTTTTATATTAGAGAAATGATGAGAAAGCAACCAACTATATAGCATGTGGTGTATCTAGGTGGAAACAAAGTTATAATAGTCAAGATAATAGAGACTAGGTGAGGCAAATTCCATCCAAGGTGTTTAGATATTTTCGATTAATATCAAGGTTGCAATGTCTATACATATGTCCAGAATTAGCTGAATTCATGAAATGGCATAATAGGGAGTGTCCTAAATATGGTAAGTTAAGGCATCCTACAGATGGCCAAGCTTGGAAAGACTTTGCCTCATTGTATCCTAATTTTGCACAAGATCCTCATAATGTCATATTAGCTCTTGCCACTAATGGATTTAATCCTTTTTGCACAATGAGTGTTTCACATAGTACATGGCCCATAATTGTAGTAGACTATGACTTAGCACTATGGAGATGTCTAAAATTTAAAAGTTTGATATTGTCTTCAATAATACTTGGCTTGACTTCTCTTGGAAAGGATATTGATGTTTATTTATAGCCTTTGATTAAAGAGCGAATAGAGTTGTGGGAGTTTGCGACAGAGACATATGATGCTTCAACTAATGAATCATTTAAGATGTGTGCAGCCCTGTTATGTACAATTAGTTACTTTCCAGGATATGCAATGTTGTCTAGATGGACTATAAAGGGAAAGTTGACACGCCCTAATTGTCATTATAAAACTTGTTCTCGATATAGTAGAAAGACTTGTTATCTCAATCATCGGAGATTTTTCAATAAAAATTGTCCTAAGAGGTGCAATAAGAGATCATTTAATGGTAATATAGAGTTAAGAGAACCAACAATTCCTCTGTCAGGGTCTGATGTATTTGAGCTTATTAATAAGTATCATAATATGTTTGGGAAGGCAAATAAACAAAAAAACCAAGTGATAATCCTTAGAGAAAGAGGTCTATATTTTTTAATTACCTTACTGGAAGCATAATGGGTACCGATATAATCTTGATGTGATGCACATTAAGAAAAATGTATGTGATAGTATTCTAGGAACTTTGTTGGAGATTTTAGGGAATTCAAAACATCATCTTAATGCAAGGTTTGATTTGAAAGAAATGAGGATTAAAAAAGATTTACAGCCTATCAAAGTAAATGATCTCATGTATCTCTAGCCCAGACTTGCTTTTACATGACCCCAGAGAAGAAAGAAAACTTTTTTTCAGTTTTGAAGAATGTAAAACTACCACAAGGCTATGCATCAAGTATTGCACGATGTGTTGATGTTAGTAAAAAAAATATTAGGATACAAAAGTCATGGTGCTCACATTATTATGCAACACTTACTCCAATTTGCTATCAAGAAAACACTACCAAAAAAAGTTGTTGTTGTTTTGAGTAGAATAGGTGCTTTTTTCAAAGGGGTATGCAGTAAACTAATTAAGTTAGTGGATTTTAAGCATCTGGAGAAGGAAATTGTGGAAGTACTCTGTCAACTTGAAACAATCTTTCTACCATGTTTCTTTGACATCATGGTTCATTTACCTATTCATTTATCAGAGCAAATCAAATATATTGGACCAGTGCATTGCCACTCTATGTACTTTGTTGAGAGGCATTTGGGTAGGTTAAAAAGATTTGTTCGTAACAAAAGCCAACCAGAAGGGTCTATTGCCGAAGGATACTTAGCTGAAGAATGTGAAAATTTTTGTTGAATTTATATTCATCATAAGGTGAAAAAAAATATAAAAGGCATATAGAGCACAATCACAATACAAATCTTTTTGACGTATCTTCTTCATTTTTTCCAAAACTTGGGCATCCTATTAGAGTGAAAGGGCAAAGGAAAGGAAAAGTTGTAAATTTATCCTTAAAAACATTACATCAAGATCATTGATACATTTTATTTAATTCAAATGACAAAGATGTTGAGAAGTACATATGGTAAGCTACACATTAATTATTTATCCATTTTAAGATATTTTTTTAATTCCCATCATATTAATTAACATATGTCATTCTTTTTAAGGAGCATCAAAAATTAAAAGAGACAAGCACTAAAATAAGCAAGGGCACAAGATCATTTCAATGAGTTTCCTCAATGGTTTCAAGATAAGGTGATATCTTGTAATGATAAACTAAGTCATATTCATTGGTTGTCCAAAGGCCCTAACAATGTGGCAAAGAAATATTCAGGTTATGTTATTAATGGATACAAGTTTATGACTAAAAAATGGGATGTGAGGCGTAAGAATCAAAATAGTGGAGTCTCTTTGATAGCATTAACTCTGAGTTTTGTAAGTTCAAGAGATCAAAATCCAACACTTGGAAATGTGACATAATATGGAGCAATAGAGGAAATTATTGAAGTGAATTACTGGGGGCAGTTCAGTGTAATGTTGTTTAAATGCTGTTGGTATCAAGAGGAGAAAGATGATTATGGGCTTACTCGAGTAAACTTCAAAAAGTTATGTTACATGGATGATCCTTTTGTATTGGGAAGCCAAGTTCATCAAGTGCTTTATGTAGCCGATTGTTTTGAGTAAGGCTATCATTATGTGGAGAAGAAGGTACCTAAGTATCAGTTTGATGTACCTTTGAATGATAATGAAAATTTTGAAGAAACATATTGTGGAGAACCATATAACTGTGTTAGTGATTTCTTTCAAAATAATGGTGACATAGACCTTATTTGGTTTAGAGATGATTTACATGTAAACACTGTGGACATACATTAAAATATTCTTAAATATAGAAACAGAAAATGATCATAATGAAGATGAAGATGAAGATGATATAGATTTTGATGACATTGATTGGGATTGGATGGATATTGATCAATAATCTTTTATAGAAGGTCCTTAGTTATTTTTATTTCTCTATTAAAAAGATAATTTTTGTTACTATATGTTTAAATATATACTTTACTAATCTAATTATTTATATGGTTGTTAACAATAATATTCTTTATTGTTATAGGTCTTCACAATGAAAAAACGGAAGAAGCAAACATATGCAACCAAATTTGTTGCACCAAGGTTTATGGCTAATTTTGTAAGAAAGCAACAAAAGAAGACTCGTGCTTATGAACTAAAAGATTAATCTGATATATCACATAGAGAGGAAGAGAATTTGGAAAATAGTAAAGAGTAATGCCAATTTATTAAAGAAAAGGTACATGTTTTCTCATTTGCTTTAGTAATATATATGTGAATATTTTACTGTTAAATTTGCTTTGCATATAGTTTGCATATATGTGTGATTATCCTACTATTAAGTTTATTTTTCCTACCACTAGTTTTCATTGTGACAAATTTTAATAGAAAGGAAAGGACCAATCAGGTAAGAAGAATGACAGACCGCAACCTTTATGTCCTTCAAGTAGTATTACTAACTTTTTAAGGTGGAAAGAACAAAAGAAACTTGTTGAAGAACAACCATAAATGGAACATGTAAGTGGAGGGGATGAAATATATGAAAATGTAGTAAAAGGTGAAGCAGGGGAAGCGATTGTTGAAGAAGATTCTACTTTTCTAAGGTGCAAAGAATTAATTACTAAAATGATGGAATGACAATTTGAAAAACATGAAGATGATGTAGAAGGAAATGGATATGATATAAGCATGGATATGGTAGAAATTGCTATTGCTCAATGCAAAGATAATCATAGATTTTACTATTTTTAATTTAATTTCTCTATTGTATACTAACATTAATAATTATTTTAAATATAGAATTTGTGAAGAAGAAGGGGAGAGATACAACTTTGCTTAAGGATGTTCATATAAGATCCATAGGACAATGCAAACCAATTTTTTTCAATGCTTTTAATTAGGCGATTGGTTCAGATGAGAAGACATTAAATGAATTCACAGTTTTCTTCAGTACTATAGCTCGTAAACAAAATCTTGCACCTCTAAACCATGTTAATTGGTGATAGATTCGCAAAGAACCTATTTGGGAATATGTTAATGTGAGAAATCATTATTTTAATGCTCCTTTCAATTTTGATTTATGAAATTTAAATGAGTATTGATTAAGTTGCAGAAGAGATATATTCTACCATTAGAAGGTAAAGAATGGACTTTGAAAATTGTTAGAGATGGATTAAATGAGTATTTATCAAATTGCATAAGAGATATATTCTACCATTAGAAGGTAAAGAATGCACTTTGAAAACTGTTGGAGATGCATGGAGAATTTACAATTGTAGAGTGAAACAAAAGCATTTCAAATAGTATATGACAGATGTAGAAAGAATGGACAATTGTCCTAACTATATAAGCAAAGAAGTCTTTGAAGATCTCATTCCTTATTAGAACCACCGCATGTGAAGGTATGATAATTATTATTACTTTTTACAAATTAGTTACATGATATCTAACTAATTTAATGATTTAATATGTAGAAAATCGCTGAAGAAAATACTCAAAATAGAAAACAACCAAATAAAATACATATAACTGGTCCTAAGAGCTTTGCAAGTATTTATGCTAAGTTGGTAAGTTCTCCACTGAGTTATAATCTATTAAGCAATTGTTTTAATTTCTAAATTGTAATTAACAATTGTTTTCGTGGATAACAAAATGAAAGAGAAGATAAAACTCCACTCTCTAATGTTGAAAAGTATATTGTAACTTATAAAAGAAAACCTAGAAAAATGTATAAGCAATCTACTGAAGCTACAAGGGAGAAAATTGTGAGTAATGCTGGTTTTGTAATAATTTTTGTATTGTGTTGAGATGCCCATTTTTATTGCTTATTTCATGTGTTTACAATTCCATTTTATTAGTTTTTATATTGTTGATTTATTCTTCTTGTCAAAATGAGTTATTTATGGTATAATTGAATTATACTATGTTTTTTGTAATCATATATGGTGCTTGCGTTCATTACTATGACTACAAATTTTCTTTTGTAGGCTCGCATTGAAGAAGTGCAAAAGAAAATTGATAGTAAAAAACTTGATAAAGCTGTGGTTGATAAGGCCTGACTATAATAAATTTTTTAGAAGGGGTGTGAAAGCATCTACCATGAAAGAAACAAATATGGTGAGTGAAGCCTTGTACAAAGTTCCTAATGAGTATTTGCAATCCATCAAGAATGCATTAGAAGAACAGTTGAACCAAAAAGTAGAAGTTGAAAAGGAGATAATGAGAAAGGAATTAGAACAAAGAAAGTTGAATGCTTAAAATGAAAAGGCAACTAGAGCAAGATAAAGTTGATAGAGAAGAAATGATGAAACAAATGTTCTCCCTCATTCAATCTTAACTTGGGCAAGCTAACACCACTGATATAGACATGCTTTGTAAATTGATTACACCTAGTCAATCAAGAAAAGAATCTTCTATTCCTCCAAACTATACATATCAACATGAAGAATATAAGGTAACAAATTTCCTTAATTCAGTGTTTTTGTATATTATCTTGTTATCTTTTTTGTTAAGATTAGCTGCTTATGTTCATGCTTTCTGAATATGTTCATAGAAAGAATTGAACCATTGTGTTGATAGTTTTTGGACTATATTATTTGTCTTGATTAGTTTTTGGACTATATTATTTGTCCTGATTAAATTGACGTCACAATAAAGTAGTTAGTATTTCATTTTTTTACATTTATCAACTTATTTGTGAGCATAGTATTCTAATATACTTCTTGTTTCTTTCTTCTTCTTTTTTTTAGGATGGTGATGATTAGGAGTGGACAAAGAGGTACTTGGTGAAGGATTTTATATTGCCCATACATATTGGTTTTGTTTATTATTTAGATTAATTCACTTATATTCCGTATGGAATGGTGGACGATATTGTAGATGGATATTTTAGCTAGTGATTCTTTGCTTTCGTATTTTGAATATGTTAAAAGATTGAATTTTACAAGTCCTTATGGACTATATATTATATATAAATGCCATTTTTATCGTTAATTTATCTTTGATAATACGTTCATAATTAAGGCGTACATTAATATCTATATATTTCTTTTAAAGTCGATATAGACGTTGACTACATAATAAGAAGAGCTTGATTTTACGTTAAATAATATTGGTAAAAAAAATAAATTGTTGCATTTATTATTACAAATTGTTGGCAAAAAAAATCATTTTGTTATCATATAAAGAGTTAATAGTGTTGAAATATCTATTTAATATTATTGCTATAATTTGAAGCTAATGCCTTAGTCAAAACTTAAAGCAACATCTTTTTTATTTTGTTGCCTAATAAAAAAAATATGTTGCCTTATACTTATTGCAGTGCCACTTCTTGTAATGTCATAAATTCTGTTGCCTTAATCCAAAGGCAACAATAATTATACTTATAGCAATGATTTTGTCTATTGCCTAAAACACTTTTTGCTGTAGTGCTAAAATCAAATGGAAAGAAGTTTGGAAGACAAAATCTCTTTGCATGGCTTGTAGTGAGACAGAGATTAACTATAATGGATAGGTTAAGGGACAATAATAACCCTCAATGCTACAGACTATGCAAAGAAAATGATTGAAAATTTGAACTACCTATTTTTTCAATGTGCTTTCACATTTAAGATATATGAATTAAGGGGAAACATTTATGTAATCAAGGATGTTTCAGGATAGATTTGGTTTGAGGTTACAATTTAGCTCAACAAGGATCTAACTATGAGTGAAAAAGATATATTGATCAATGGAATAACTTTTAAAAGTACAATTTATGCCATTTAGAAGAAAAAAAATACAATATTTTAAAGTAAAGAAAAGTTTTTAGATCTTACTAGAATTTGTCACTTAGATAAGAGACTACCGGTTCACAAATGAAATACGTGAGATGTGTAACAGAAATATGGCTAAAACCTAGAGTATAATGGATGCTCGTCTTCTACTAACTTATTCGAGTCCAAATAAAAACAAGCTATATGAAAATTAGTGCCAGAGACAATCACAAAAGGAAGAATGATCCATTAGAAAAAGAAAAGATGAGCCTAAACAGATTAACATGCAGCTAAAAAGTCTCTTTCTTTAAATAGTTGATAATCACCTTTGATTATCATTGTAATTTTTTTAAGGATCTAACATTACGTTATTCTTCATTTAATATAATTAACTTAAAAAGGGAAAAATTGTAAACAAGTCATTCGGTTCCTTTAAAATCCGTACTTCTAGAATCTTTAATTTCAGCACAATACAAACTAAAAACTATCAATTACTGATTTTGTTTCCCTACAACACTATTCATATGCCTTCGTTATCATCTGTCTTTGTTTTTCATAAAATACAAGCTATTACAACTGACTTTTCAAAACCTTTAATGGGTCATTATTCAACCCTCAAGGTATAGAAACTTAGCAGCAGTACTTGAAAAAGCATGACTATAAGCAGTGTTGTGTCATTTTCCGGCTTCATTTGCTTAATTTTGTTCATATTATTACGACGAATGTCTGAAAGCTACAAAAAGAAGAAAAGAGCTCCCGTAGGCCCCTTTCTCTAAGTTACTATAGGTATGACTGTGCTAATGGCAGTGGATATTTCCTGTTTCCAGATACGCAGGGATGATCACACGGTATTATTTGATAAACACGCGAAATGGTCGGTGCAACCCTAATCCTATTGTCGGCAGAAGAAAAACAATTGATACTTCCATAATTTCTGAAATTGACACCATATTTCAGGTTTCTTTTTATGCTCTGATGTCAAAAATGCCGTCCGAGGGATGACTAGTTGCTTTCGAAGCAGTCCTATGCTCCTTTCAGAGTTTGGAACTTTGCATCACAAACTGTACATTAAAATGACACTCCAACCAATCTTTAATACTAATGGTAAAATATTTGAAATAATTATTATACAATTAAAATTATGATAAGATCATAGTTATAAGATTCAATTTGTATTTATGTAATATTCCTAAATTATTCATAGTTGTAGTTTTATTAAGATCGGATATTGATGAAATGGTAAAACTAACACATATTATATTTTGGTCTTATGAAGAAAGTGATTAGTCATATACATTAAAGTATGAAGATGCTTAAACAAACGTATAGTTGCTTATGCAAGAATAAGTTCATTGAACTAACATGATTATGAGGATCTCAAATAGAACAATACTTATGTGTCTATAGATTTTCTCATTATGATGGTTGAATAATTGATCCATACAATTGTGATTACCAAAGTACCTCATGTAATAATTATTGTATTTTGATACTGTTTATGACTTATTTTAATTAAGGTAGCTCAGTTAGTAATACTTGGATATAATGTGAACTATATTGAGGTAACTAAGTAAGTCAACAAAGGATTCGTCACTGTAAAGTAATTAGAAAGAATGTTTCACTGTTCTTAATTAGTAGTGATTTAGGAAATTCTCTACTTAGAGTGACTTGACATTTGAAAGATATTTTCAAATATCAATTATAAATTAATTACTAATTTGCAATAAAGTACTTGATTAGATTTAAATGAGTAGAAACTAAATCCATACTATATGTCCAATTAGAATATTGGACAGTGAAAAGATTAAATTATATATCATAACTATGTATAGATAGGTTGAGTCAAACTACTTTGACATTTATAATATTTAGGTAGTCATGACAATTTATTAGATATCATTCTTGATCTAAGATTATAAATTGTTTAATTAGAGAGTTAAAGATAAATTAAAAGGAGTTTTAATTTATCTAATTCTAATTATAAATTGTTGTTATAATTTATAATCATTGTCATCATATTAAAAACATAATAAGTGACAAATACAAAGCAATTAAAAAGTGAAAATTTAATTTAAATTAAGTTGAACTTAATCGTGAAGTTTGAGAAAATTTAGGTATAATGTGAGATGTTTGATTTTAATAATTTTAGTTATAATTATAATTAGATTTTGAATTCAATTATAATTAGGAGAATTAATTTTAATGATAAATAAAAACCCAAATTTTTATAAATAGGAAATAAGCGTAAATGAGCTAAGCTCTTTCTTATTCCTCTCAAATGTTTAGTTCTTTTTCTCCATCTTGTGGATACCGTTAGAAATTAGATGCTTGGAAAATCCACGGTTGAAACTAGGCAAAAGGTTTTTGCGGGAATTTAAATCATATACGATTCAATTACTTTTTTATTAAAGTTTTGTAAGTTATTTAATTATTAAGAATCGATTGGGAAATTGTAAAATTTTATTTTTCTACTGCCCTCATGATTTGATCATAGTTAGTTTCTCAACAGTGGTATCAAAGTCCCATTTAATTGTTTGACTTGATTAAATTGATTGATTGATAATGATTTAATAAAAATTGAGGCTTAAAATGATTAATTATGGTTTGTTTCAATTTTCTAAAAATTAAACTAATTACCTTTGTTTTGAGTTTTTTTTAGAAAGCCACGCCTCCCCTAACATGCATTGTTCTTTTTTCTGAATCAGCCCACAATTGCATGTCTATTTGTTTTTATGGTTCTTGAAAATAACTTATGCATGTCCTCGTAGTTAGGTTCTGAAAATATAAAATTGATTGTCCCTTTCTTTTGATGTTTTTGGAATGAGTTTACGGGTTTATTTCTTTTGTTTGGAAACTTGTATTTTTTTCTATTCAATCAGATCTGGAAAACAAGGTTGCATGTCCCCCTAGCTAGGTTATGGTATGGGTGTGTTCGAATTAGTGTACATGAATGTATTATTGGGTGTCTTGAGATGGAGTATCATAAGTCACTCTCCTCCATCACCTGATGGCAAGGGCAAGATTTGCCCTTGAATGTAAAGGCTAATGCCTTAGTATAATGCAAGAAGAAGCTACACGTCTTGGAGATGTAAAGTATCGGTGATAGAGCTAACTATCACAGGTGAAGGTTGATGGAGCGGTAAACGAAGGATGGATGTGGACAAACCCAGGTAGTTATAAACTTGAAAATGATGAAACTCTAATTGAAAAATGAGCTCATATATGCCCCAGAAGGGAACCAGTGTTTGCTGGTTAGATGTTGTTGGCACGTACAGTGCACACGCCTTACAGAAAAGTTTTGGTTCCATATAGTTCCCATTCTTTTTTTAAATTCTTTTGGTGTGTTTTAAGCTGAAATTTCAAATCACTCAAATAAATATTAAGTACACGTTGAGAACGTGATATTTGCCTTTTATTATTTAAGAATAAAATCAGAGTTCTATTTATTGTAAAGTTTGACGAGTGACTCAAGGTCTTTTTAATACAAATATATATGTTTTATCTTAAATTAATGGGTTCTATTTAACTAAATTTATATCATTTGGATGAGTGACTCATGATATATGAACTTAGAGGCAAGGTTAAGAATAATATATAAGATATTTTGGCAATTGTCATTTAATGGATTTAGAACTCATATAAGATGTGATTAATAAAGTTATTATCTCCCTAACTCAAATTAAGTTAGTTTTTTTAGTCACAAAAGACCAACTTTGTTTAAATGAGATCAACTTAGTTTGAATGGGATCCTAGCTCATTAAGAAATTATTTGATAATTTCTTGATTTAACAATGAGAGTTATTATTTTGAATAAAATAATGGAAATAACCAAATATTTATTAAAGTTTTTATTTTATTTAGTTTATGTCATAAAATAATACTTGTTCTTTTATGTCTTTTGATTGTTAGATAAGATGAGTACCAATTTATTGTTAAAAAGCATCGTGGATGTTAACAAGCTAACTAGACACAATTTTTTAAACATAGCTTGAGAATTATTATTAGGCAAGAAAGAATTGTTGTTCCACCATAGCCTCGTTCAGTTATGATTGACAAGTTTTGGGAGAGATGTCAACATTATATTGTTGATGTTGAACACGTTAAATATGTGATATTGGTTAGTTTATCTCATAAGCTTCAGAAGCAACATGAAAAGAAGGATACTCTTACTATAATTATGCATCTTAAGAAGTTATTTGGTGCACAAAATAAGGTAAAAAGTTATGAGACTTTTAGGGCATTATATCAATGCAAGATGATAGAAAGATCTTCAGTTGAGTTGTATGTATTAAAAATGATCAGGTATATTGAAAAATTAAGCCAATTTGGTTATGCCATTGAACATAGGTTAAATATTGAGTTGGTACTTTAGTCTCTTACTCTGAGCTTTTCATAGTTCATTATAAACTTTTATATGACTCAAAAAAAGGATATGTTATTGAATAAATTGCTGAATATGCTTAAGACTAAAGAGGGATCCCTTAAAAAGGAGTCAAATTTTGTTTTTGTAGAGGATTCTTCTAAAAGTAATTAAAAGAGCTCTAAGAAGAATAAAAATAAGAAATATAAAGCTTCTATTAAAATAACAAAATCAAAAGACGGTGTCAAGAAAAATAAAAATGATAAGACCGTATATTTTCATTATGGAGTCGATGGAAACTAAAAGAGGAGCTATAAAACTTATCTTACTAGCCTGGTATATTAGAAGCTTAAAATAGCTATCTTATTAGCCTGGTATATTAAAAGCTTAAGATAGCTCAATCTTCCATTATATTTACCATTGAGATCAATCTTTTTAATTTTATTCCATATTCTTGGATATTAGATATTGGATAGGGTTATCATATTTGTAACAACATATAAATGTTAACAAATAGTAAATTATTGAGGAAAGATGATATAGACCTATAAGTTGGCAATAAAGCAAGAGTTGCTACATTTGCTAAAGGAACTTATAATATAGTTTTGTCTTTTGGTAGTGAACTAGAACTAAATAGTTGTTATTATGTTCCAGTTATTACTAGAAACATCATTTCCATTTCTTATTTAGATTTGAATGGATTTTTTATTATTATAAATAAAGTTATTCTTTTTATAAAGATGACATTTATTATGGATCTAGATTACTTATAAATGGTTTATATGAATTAGAACTTAAAATTTGTGAATCTTATCAAATTTGTGAATCTTGTTTGTTAGAAAAGATGACCTAACTGCCCTTTAATGGAAAGGGAAAGCTTGCAAATGAATTACTATAGCGTATATATTCAGATGTGTGTGGCCTTATGTTTACTTATGTTGCAATTGGATATTCCTGTTTCATTACATTTTTTAAGGTCATTCTAGATATGGTTATATGTACTTAATCAAATGAAAGTCTGAATCATTTGAAAAGTTCAAATAATTAGACTTGAGGTTAAGAAATAAACTGGTAAAAGTATTAAGTGACTTACATCTAATCAAAGTGGTGATTACATAAACTATTTGTTGTTTACTTAAAAGACAACAAGATTCTCTCATAAGGACTCCTCCTAGAACTCCACAACATAATAGAGTGTCTGAGACGAGAAACTGTACTTTAGTAGATTCAATATGTTCTATGATGAGTTATGCAATCCTTCTGTTTCCTTTTGGGGACATACCCTTGAAACTCCTGCTTACCTTTTGAATAGAATTCCATCTAAATTGGTTAGTGAAACTCCATATGAGATATAGAATGGTAGTACACCAAACTTGTCATACCTAAAGAGTTAGGGATGTGATGCTTATATAAAGCGTGCAATATCTGATAAGCTTTAAGTAGGAACAGATAAATACAATTTGTTAGATATTCGAAAGAGCATGTCATATATCAATTTTACCATCTTGTTAAGTAAAAGGTCTTTGTCTCAAGATATGTTATATTCTTATAAAGAGAATTTATTCATCAGGAAAGTTGTAGGAGTAATGTGGAACTTAGAAAAGTTTAAGAACCATAAATACACATCCTGATGGAAAATAAACCTCAAGTTGATATATATGATGTATAACTAAAGGTTCAAGAGATGTATAATAAGATACTTTGCCCCCCTACTAGATTAGATCTATATATTTAAAAGGGGAAAGATATTGTACCACTCATAGATGACAAGTATACTACTTTTAAAGAAGGAAATCTGACATTAGTTCTTTAAAATAACATAAATCCATGATATCTAAAATGGAATCTATGTATACTAACCAAGTATGGACTTTGATAGATGCTCCTAATGGTATTGTGCCTATAGGATGTACATGGGCTTTTAAAAGAAAAATTAACATAGATAATAACATACATATGTACAAAGAAAACTTGCATATCATAATCACGAAATTTGGTAGAAGGATTTCAAAACATCATTTTTCAATGTATTTTGCTTAAGGATATATATATATATATGACACAATCTAAGGGTTTTGAATCTAAGAGATTTCCTAATCAAGTATGTAAGTTGCAAAACTATATTTATGGATTTAAGTAAGCGTCACTGGGTTAGAACATCCATTTTAATGAAACAATCGAAGAGTTTAATTTTATTAAAAAAAAAGTGGATAAGTCAAATGTCTACAAGAAGGTTAGTGGGAGTGCAATTATCTTCCTAGTGCTCTTTGTAGATGACATAAGGAAATAGATAAAATAGATTGTATTCCATATGTTTCGATAATGGGATCAATTAAATATGTAATATGTAATGTTATGTATTAGACCAAATGTTTCTTAGGCTTTGAGCATAATAAGCATGTTTTAAGCCAATCCTGGTGATAGTCGTTGGATAACTATTATTAGACCTCGAACGTTTTTTAGAAGTTAGAGCTATTAATGAGAATTTTTGGCAAGTAGTCATGAGTAAAGAGAAAATGAATGAAAATTCTTGAACCAAGAAATGATAGATAAGAGTAAGGTAGAGAATGAGAAGTGTGGATAGATTCATAATTTGCCTTGGTGCTTTTAGTGGATAAAAAGATTTTGAAGTGAGAAGAATTAAGATGAAAGCTAGAAGTAGAATGAAAGCCAAAAATAAAGTTGAATTTGTGTAGTAAGTTGATGAGGAATATGTATATATGTGTATGTTCTGTCATTGGTATTCATGATTAGTCATAGATTATAAATTTCTTTATGGGTGATATTGATCTGGAAAATGTTTACTAAGTGTGCTTCAGTCTGTTAGCCATATCTTTTTCTCTCATTATCCAAGTGAGATGATTCTTAATTTGAATTAAACTAGAAACATATGGCTACATTTATTATGAAGACATGGAATTTAAATTCTGTCTTTAAGAATCTCAAAATTTGTCATGAAGTTGAGAATTAGGTGCAGTACATTAGATGAATGTAAATTCATATTCTGAATTCAAGGGCAATTCTGGATCTATCTAGACTATATTAAAGAAATGTGTCTTCTGGAAAGTTATAGGTCTTTCTTTCAGCTTTCTAGCGGTATATAGTATGAAATTTTTGGACATCTAAGTTGAAAGTTATGGTCCTTATAAGGGAAGATGTTAAAGAGCAAAGATGTATCTTTTGCCTTTTGCTTCTTCTGTGATGACGTTATCTTCTTCTGTGTTTCTTCTGTGATGATGTCATCTTCTTCTATGTTTTGCTCCTTGTGTGTTTTGATTCTTTTGTGTTTGCTTCTTCTGTGATGACATCATCTTCTTCTATATTTCTTTTGTGATGATGCCATCTTTTTATGTGTTTTGCTCCGTCTGTGTGTTGCTTCTTTTGTGTTTTGCTTCTTCTGTGATGATGTCATCTTCTTCTGTGTTTTTTCTATGATGACGTCATCTTTTCATGTGTTTTGCTCCTTCTGTGATGATGTCATCTTTTTATGTGTTTTGCTTCTTCTACCTTTTTGTTTCTTTTATGATGACGTCATCTTCTTCTATGTTTTGCTTCTTCTGTTTTTTCGCCTGGCCTATTTTCTGTTCCATTTTTAAACCTCCGACCGATAGAATCTGTCTTCAAAGTCTTCATGAAAGTTGTATATCTTGAAGCCCTCTTTCAAACCATATAGATAACACCTTAATCCGATATCTGTAGGGAAAGTTATAGCAATTTTTTCACTTCTGTCTTTTTTCCACTTCTTCTGTCTTTTTCATTAGTCTGCTTTGTACCTATCTTTTGTTCCATTTTCGACCCTTCAAACGATAGAATCTGTCTTCAAAGTCTTCATCAAAGTTGTATATCTTGAAGTCCTCTTTCGAACCATATAAAGAACATCTCAATCTGATATCTTTAGGGAAAGTTATAGCAATTTTTCCACTTCTTCTATCTTTTTTCCACTTCTTCTGTCTTTTTCATTAGTCTGCTTTGTACTTATATTCTGTTCTATTTTAGACCCTTCAAAAGATAGAATATGTCTTTTAAATCTTCATGAAAGTTGTATATCTTGAAGTCCTCTTTCGAACCATATAAAGAACACCTTAATCCGATATATGTAAGGAAAGTTATAGCAATTTTCCCACTTCTTTTGTCTTTTTTCTACTTCTTCTGTCTTTTTTGTTAGTCTACTTTGTACCTATTTTCTATTCCATTTTATACCCTTCAAAAGATAGAATATGTCTTCTAGGTCTTCATGAAAGTTGTATATCTTGAAGTCCTCTTTCTAATCATATAAAGAACACCTTAATCCAATATCTGTAGGGAAAGTTATAGAAAATTTTTTCACTTCTTCTGTCTTTTTTCATTCGTCTGCTTTTTCATTTGACTTTGTCTATACCTATCTTCTATTATATTTTTGACCCTTCAGAAGATACAATCTATCTTTAAGGTCTTCATGAAAGTTGTAGATCTTGAAGTCTTCTTTTGAACCATCTAAAGAACACCTAAATATGATATATGTATGGAAAGTTATAGTAATTTCCTCACTTCTTCTGTCTTTTTCCATTCTTCTGCTTTTTCATTTGGTTTCATCTAATCCTATTATCTGGTCCATTATGACCCTTCAGATGATAAAATCTGACCTCAAGGTCTTCTTCAAAGTTGTATATCTCAAATTTATATTTGAAATAATCCCAAGATAATTTTAATCCAACATCTCTAGTGAAAGTTATGTCATTTGTCCCGAGACAAGTTTGATATGATTGAAGACCAAATCTTGTTTGATTCTTTCGACCATAATTTTATTATCCGACCTCCAAATGAAGTGATTCTTGAACCACTATTTTCTTAACCTATTTTTCTATCCCTCCATATATTTTGATAGCTTTTGGTATTGATGTGAAAAAGATGTAATGAATCAAGTAAGGGTATCGGTTGGAAGAGTAGGAATTAGATGTGTTACTGAACATGCTTCAGTGTTTTGATGATTTCTAGATCGGTAGAGCTCTGAATGAGATGATTCTAGTTTCAAGATAAACTAGAGACATGGAGCTACAAGTGATATGAAGAAATTGAAATCTAATTCAGTCTCTACGACTTTCAATTCTAGATGGAAGTTGGGCATAGTGTACTGTTTCAGCCTACTAATAGTCTGAAACGTTTGGGGCAATACTTTTAGATTTTTGAACCAAATGGATTGGTTTTGGTGTCATTGGAAACTTAAGACAAGGGAGAACACTTTTCTAGAAGAAAGAGTTATGTTATAATATTCAAGCGTACTTTTGGCAAGACACTTAAGTATAAAAGACATAAGGCATAAATGGAAGGGCAAATTGGATATTTCTCAATCATTAAGGACATAATTGGAAGAAGAAGTGTTGTCTTGCATTTTAAGAAGAGAGAAGAACGAAAATTTAATATAAAAGAGAGAATGTCATAGAAAGAGAAGAAGAGAATGAGAGAAAGAAGAGAAAACAAGCTAGGGTTTCAATTGTGTTAACTTTCAAGAGAGATTTT